>JANHGN010004856.1:0-61350 GCA_024605025.1 Megaceryle maxima | reverse complement strand
TTTTTAAATTTTATTTATTTATTTATTATTATTTTTGTTGTTGTTTTGTTTGTTTGGTTTGGTTTGGTTTGGTTTTTTTGTGTTGTTGTTGCAACAGGTTCTGCCTGGCATACTGCAGAAGCATTGCTGTATTTTACCTGACAGGAACACAGGTAATCTTTTTTTTTTGTAACGAGTTAATACTGTAATATGTTTGCAGAAATATATGGGATAACACGGAGAAGTTTTGTTTGCTATTTAAGGTCATTGAAGTTCTCTTCATGGAGTGACAACTTGGATGTTTTGTTTAAATTATCTACTTTCATGTAAAGTTTTTGTGTATTCTCTTAACTTTATGGAGCTATTGCTGTTGTTGAGTCTGCTACCGGGTCTTGCTTATAAAGGTATTTGTGGGAACTTTTGAAACATCTCTATTGTTAATTACACACTTACAATATTGGCAAGAAAAGCGGTTTAATCCTGGATTCTGCAGTCTGGTCCTGTTGATTCACAAGGACACTAAGCAGTAAGTCTTATGAGTAGATCTGATGATAGATAAATGCTTGTTTTATGCTTATTTTTCAGAGACTAGAGGAGTATGCCTTGCTATAGTGAAGAAGCAGATTTAAAGTAATATGTGTATGACTAGAACAAATTAATTCATGAGAATGATAAGATGGACAAGAAAAAAGTGATGATTTAATGTTCTTTTATTATAGGAAAACCAGTTTCTTTTAAAATAAGTTTTAAAATCCTTTTTCTAATTTGATAAATTGGGTGAAAGTGACTGTGTATGCAATTATCAGTTTGATTTAACGGACTAATTTCAAAGAAGTAGGAGGAAAATCATAGCTTATTTCTGATATCTTCTTAATAGAACACATACGATTGCTTGCAACTCGTAAGGCTTCATTCCCCCTTCCTCCAGTTGCTACCATTAAAATAAACTGGTTTGTTCCTTGTCTTGCTATTCCTTCTATTTTGGGCAGAGTTTGCACTAAGGGTAATTGTGTAGAGAACTTGACATCTGTGTTGAACTGTAGTGTGACTTGTGGTTACCTGCAACTGCTGAAATTAAATTTAAAATCTCATTTCCATTTTCATCTGTCAACATGGGAGAAATACTATAGTGAGCCAGTTAATAATACACCTCTTCTAGCAAGAATTTGGAAGTTTATAATTAGTGAGCAGATTGCAGACAGACTTTGGCCTTCATATTTATTTCAAGCTTTCCTAAACTAAGGAATCATGGTACAGTGACCTTGGCACAGTCTGTGTTGTCCAGTGCTAATTACCATTTCTGCTACTATAAGAATTTGATCCAGATTCTTTTGATGACCAAACTCTTTCTGACTTATACAGAAGTGTATCAAGTGGATATCAAAGCCAGTCTTACCTGAAGTGATGGCCTGGAGTTTGGCTGTGAGACTCTGGACATTTACAGGAAGAGGGTGAAATATGCCTTTATAATCAATGTCAGGAAAGCCATTTATCTAAAATCCCAGTCACCTTCAAACATGCCTTTATCTGGCCATAAGAGAAGGGAGGAGCTTGCTAATGTAAAATTTAGTTTGGAAAATTTTGAAGTAAGCTTTTTGAAGAGGAAACCTTTCAGGCTTTGGTATGTAACAACTGCTGTACAACTCAAGCATGCTTAGCTATGAAAAGAACTGCTGTTGCTTCTGTGTGATTGCTGCAGTAAGTATTTTTATGTTTACCTGTTATATAGTTGGGAGTTGCCAGCAGGTGCAAAGTAAAAGATGTCTGTGTTCCATTGTCCCCACTTATGGTGTTTAAATACTTAGTAGAGAGAAGTAGAAGTTCAGACAGGACACGGGGGGATCGGGGGGGGGATGTTTCAGCTCCTTTCTGGAGGAAAAGAATGACTGAATTTTTGAGGTTGATTCATTGAGTCTATTAGAGATAGGTGAACCATTTTCATGTTTGATTATGTCTGAATCAACTAGTCCAAACTAATAAGATGACATTGAGTAAACTTGTGTAAATGTGGAATGTGCTCTTTGCATTGAAATGTATACATCTTACATAATCCTGTCCAGCTCTCCTCTCATTAAGTGAGCCCAGAAAAACTGCTTGATTGTAAACTGTTGGTCTATGTGTTCAGCTGCTGACATTTGGAGGAATTTAGCAATATGTGCAGATTTCAGTGTTGTTTCTAATAAAAAGAAGGATAAAGAGAGATGGACTGGAGGGGTGGGGGAGTGGGAGAAAGAAGGGAAGAAGCATAAAATGAGGCTTCCAAAGCCATTAAAGAAGGACACAGATACTGTAGGGAGTAGGGGTACGTGAAAGGGAGATTAGTAGTAGTTTCCCTACTTGTTTAAATCCATTTGGAAGTTCAGACATAGCCAGCTTACAGGTCTTGGGCTTCTCCTTCAAAAGTGCCCCCATGACCAGCTACTTTGATGCTGTTAGCTCAGGAGCCACACTCCTGTGAAAGTGAAGAAATGAGTGCTTGGGAATGATAAGGCCAGGGATTCCAGGCCATCCTTTCATCTGGTTGCCCTTCAGACATAGCCTAACCTAGATTCTTGGTGAATATATGCAATTAACCTTAAAAGTAGTATGGACCCAGATTGCCTGTGCCCTAGAAAATTGCACCTCTCACTGTCCCTTCCTATCCTGTGTAAGAGTTTGAAGTGGCAGCGCTTACTCTCTCATTACTGATACTCTCTATTTGTAAACTGAAGAAGAGAGCTGTGCATGGAAAGAAAGGTACATGGGAGCAATGATCACCTTCCCCTGGTCATGGTGTGTTAGTACTTCTACCATGAACTTCTTGATGCTTATAGCTTAGCTATAAAAACATTTTCTGCAGAGCCTTTCAAAAAGAAGGATAAAAAATTTAATTCATCTATTTCACAGCAATGCAGTTTTGGGAGAAGATACGTATTTAATAAGATTAGTTGTTTCAAAGGTTGAAGAGCAATTAATTTTTCAAACATGTAGAACATTTACAAAATCTCAGTCTCTAAATAAACCACTGCTGCTAGTTGGTTGCTTGCATTGAGCTTTTCTAAGAGTCAGTGACGTTACATTTCTTAAGTGTTAATTTATTTGTGTCTTTCCATTAATCATAAATATATTTTCATTACGAAATGAAAAGTTCTTATAGCATGCACTGGCATAATGCATGTTCATTATGATGTTAGCTGGTATCCAGAACCTGTATTTGTCACATGTCCTATGCCTCGAGAAGCAAAAGATCCCAAAGCAGACACTTTTATTTTTCACTTCCTTCTTATATGCCATAAGCATACTATAAGAGCTCTATTGATGTCCCTACTTGGTTTCTTTCCATCTTCTATAACTTAACCAGCCAACAACAACTGGGATGCATTAGCAGTTATAAAGTTAATTGGAAGAAAAGCAGTTACATGCTCTGTACAGGTGTTACTAACAAGATCATAAGGGGAAACAGTGCGAAGGTACTAATGACCTGGTGGGGAGCAGCTTGCTCTTGTTCTTGAATTATAACCCTCTCTCTCTCCAGCTCCAGCTGGGAGAAATAACTCACCCCTTTTGATGGACATCCACCACCCTCTGCATACACATGCAGCCAGCGCGAATTCCCTTTATAAATATTTCCTAGCAATGATCCATCTCCTGCTAACGGGAACTCTTCAGCTGGGTCAGAAGTTACTGCGTGGTCACTTCTGTAAACATTAGACAGATGCTAAGTCTGTGTCCTTACTCCCTCTCCCTTAGCAAGGTTCTTAGTTATGATAATGGTTGAGAGAGCTGTTCACACAGTATGAGCAGTACACTTGGTTTCTGCCCTCGAAATGATGACATCCATTAAATACAACATGCTTTGGCATTCCCAAAATATGTAAAAAATTGAGGAGCAGGAATGCAGCTTTGAAACAGAGAGGTAAATGTACCCTAATGTGGGTTGCTTTTTATTTAAATTTATGTATTATTAAAAAATATTTTTATTTCCAGTCTTTCTTGAAATAGAGCTATTCAGGCAGTGTATGTGGGTTGTTTAGCTATAGAGGCTTTCATACAAATAAAAAGAGGAAATATATTTGAAAGCTTATGCTTTTATGTGTGCTGTGTTTAAGCAGCCTTAGACCGGATAAGTGAATTATTTGGAGTTTGATTTTTGTTTATCCCAGAGCTCCCTGTATTGTGATCTAGCACAGTAAATGATCCTCAAGGTGAGCACAAATATACTTGGTGCAGTAAAATGGGAGATATCAATGGGACTCATTAACAGAAGGCGCTCTGTATGATTTTTACCATTGTTGCAGCTGTTAAATGGACATTCTTGTACTGCAGAAATGCTGATAGCTCTGTGCTTTGTCTGCCACTGTTGTGCTCTTGATACACAATTATTAGTTTCCTGTCATGCAAGGCAATTGCACAAACAGCTTCTGTGCTATCCTTTTCCGTCATAGCTGTGAGTTTAATATGTTGTGGACTGCAAATTTGGGCTCATTTTTTCCCCTGAAGATCCCAAAGGAGGGAACAAATCAATAGTCACTAACAGCTTTTTGGGTTGATCCGTTCTTCAATGCTTTAAGCTTGAATTTCCCCTTTCATAGTGAAGGAGAACATAGGTACAATAAAGAGCATCCGCATCTATCTGACTGACTTGATTCTGATAAATAGCTCTCTTAAACTTTAAACAACACTCTTTAACAAAAGAAAGAAAAAAAAGATTTATGCTGTCTCAAGTTTCCTCATCATCCATTTTCAGGTCATCTCTTGTGCGCTGATACTGAACTCACACAAGACATTCATTCCCTTTTGTCCACTGCATTGGCTAAAATTACATTTAAAAATGTGTGACCAATGTCCTTCTCTCTGCAAAGAATGAATAATATCTGCTTGAGAGAGTGGTAATTGCTTATTATACAAAAGCAGGTGTTTAATAAGAGCCAATTTCTTCACTGGGTAAAGTATGGCTCGAGACAGTAATGTTTTATCTTTCGCCTGTTTGCTTTTCTTCCTGTTGCTTGAAGAGCAAATATCGAACAGGAGAAAAATCTAAGATGGAATTAAAAAGAATTCCTGCATTAAGCTTTACTAAATTGGATAAAGAAGCTAACATTGCCCTTTGTTGTTTGGTGTTTTTTTTTTTTATTCACTATACCTGATATTCTGTTGCCTTAGTAGCTTTTAAAAGAAAAGGTATGTGGATTGGTGCTCAAAACCAATGTGTTTTATAGCTAGCAAATCTGTTACTAACTGCTAGTTAATTTTAAATCCAATGGATGTTTGTAAGAAGAGCTTTCCAAATGACTGAGCTCATACAGTCTGTGTCTGAACTGTACAGCAGCCAGTTTGATTTCACAGAAGGAATTACAGGACAATGTTCAGAAGCCAAAGTCCTGTTACAAAAATAACTTACCATATTCACTAGCATGTCATCTTCCATCTGAACATTTCAAAAAAATTAATTGTGATGAAGTTTTGTCTTGTGTCAATCAGATAAAGAAATTTTATTCCTATGGTTTATAAAAGAAAAAAAATCAGATTATCAGCTGGTACAATGCAAGAATATTCACTAGGGTTATGTATCATCCTCTTCAGAAGTTCTTTGCTTAAACTGAGATTGTACTTTTACTTTCAAGACATAGCTATAGATTTTTAGACAGTTCCTGCAGATTTCACCTGCTGTTGGCTTGCTGAGTTCAACATGAGTGTTCTCATTCAGATGTTCAGCTGCAGGCTGCCTGCTGGTACTTTCCAGCCCAGTTTCCATGGAAATGGGAATTAGAGGGGTGAAAATAAAACAAGAGTAAGTATTTTCTTAATCTTCTAGCTAATCCAGAAGTTCTCCTACCTTGGTATCAAGGTTGTTTTGCTTTTAGTTGGCTAGGCGTATGATGCCAAGTTTTGCAAAATAAAAAATAACAGGTTGTATTTATGAGCAATACCTGTTACCAAAACTCTGTGAGGTGTCGGGGATTACCAGTAAAGGATGAAGAAGGGAGAACTGAACTGGACTGTGCAAGGATAAGCTGATGAAAGGGTGTGAGGCAATACCAAGAGGTGATAACCTGTGACAGAACTTCTTGTCAGACACAGCTTGCATTGTGAAAAATGTTGACAGTAAGTAATTAAATAGTGCCACATGAACTGAGGGGAGGATAACATCCAGTTTGGAGAAGATCTAATTTAATTCTCTGGACTGAAAGCGAAACAAAGGATATCTTCTAATGCTTCAGAACATAATTTAGGGGTCTTATGTTTCCCTAGAGATTCCTGCTTTCCATTTTTTTTTCTCCACATTACTGACGCTGCCATATCAGCAAATTCAGGACTGTGGAGCAGTCACTGTAGAGATGGGTGTATGGTGAGGTAAAGTTTCTACTTATGGCAGGCAGCGTAATCTTATATACACTCTTCTGCCCTTTCCCCCATATCCAAACCCTAGCAATGATTTTGTATTAGCCTATCCTTGGGAAGAAAAGGTCCAGGAGCCCTAGGCCAAAACTCCATTTCTTTTATTTTGGTCAAAAGTGATCAGGCAAGTTAGTGGGGAATGAGGAGGGAACAGGCCTATGCTACACCCCAAGGAGGATCAGCTATTCCTGCTTCTTTCCTGACAGATGCTTGCGTGGCTTTTCCAGGCCTTTTATTCAGCTTCCCCAACCTCACCACTGAAAATCTTTCCTAATACATAACCTGGGACATGCTTGCAGTAGCTTAAGCTCTTGTGGCTGGGAAAGCCCATGGTATCCTGGGGTGCATAAAGAAGAGTGTGACCAGCAGGTTGAGGGAAGTTCTCCTTCCCCTCTACTCTGCACTAGAGAGACCACATCTGGAGTACTGTGTTCAGTTCTGGTCTCCCCAGCTCAAGGAAGATCAGGGAAATACTAGAGAGAGTCCAATGGAGAGCTACAATGATGAACGGACTGGAACAGCTGTCTTATGAGGAAAGGCAGAGAGCCCTGGGGCTGTTTAGCCTGGAGAAGAGAAGACTGAGAGGGGATCTTATGCATGTTTACAAATATCTGAAGGGTGGGTGTCAATCAGAACGGGCCAGTCTCTTTTCAGCTGTGCCCTGGGATAGGATGAGGGGTAACGGCAGCAAGGTGAAACACAGGAATTTCTACCTCAACATGAGGAAGAACTTCTTCACAGTGAGGGTGACAGAGCCTGGAACAGACTGCCCAGAGAGGTTGTGGAGTCTCCTTCTCTAGAGACTTTCAAGACCCGGCTGGGTATGTTCCTGTGTGGCCTGCCCTAGGTGTTCCTGTGTTGGCAGGGGAGGTGGACTCTTATCTCCAGGGCTCCCTTCCAACCCCTACCATTCTATGATTCATTAACTTGTGGAGAATGGGTGTCTCCTGCTTCTCAGCTCCTTGCAGATACCTTCTATATACATCTAAAGACTATTTATCTTGTTGTTTTCTGACTATATTCTTGTCACCTAGGTTAACAAATTCCACTTTTGTTCCTTATTATGTACGTTGCATTAGTGTACACGTAAAGCTGACTTGTTTTGAATGGAACTCATGGAAATATAAGCCTTTTTTTCATGCACACACCCCCCACCAGGTTTGTTTAGAAGAGAATGTGCTGTGTAGTGGTTCTGTAACATGACATGTGACATAGTATCATCTTTGATTAACTGATGCCTAATGCTCCATTTTTACACTACAGAAACTCTCATATACTTTAGTCTGTGACCTCTCTTCTTCCAGAAGTGTTGGTTGACTTGGGTGAATATTTTAACATTGGCTACAGACTTGAAAAAGAAGGGCTTTTTGTTTACTTATTTTTATTTAGTACTAGTTAATTTCTGGAAAGGTGATCTGGTAGTAGGAATTAATGTAATTTAAATAGTTAAAAAAACCAGGAAGTTTGAGTAAAAATGGCAAAATCTTTTATTTTGATATTCCTTGGTGGGTTTTCACTTTATGATTTCCTGATTCTATTCTGCTCATCATTGCCTGTGAGGTGAATATAAGCCTATTACCCAATCTTTTGTTTTCATACATATTTTATTCTCTAGCTTTTCTCATGTCTACAGAAGATCAGCAGCACAGGAAACATAACCATAAGGAGCCAGGGCATTGGTTCCACTTCTCCCAGAGACTCAGAGTTTGGATAAGGCACAATTGGCATAGAAAAGCATTTAATTTGCAGTTATGTTAAGAGGAAACCTTCAGGCTGTGGAAGAAGTTATCTTCTAAAGTTGGGTTGCATCGTTTGGGTCACTTTAGATGCTAGATGTCTAGCTAGAATAAGAAACTATATATTTTCAGTCTCAAACCATACAGAAGGATGACTTATCTTACTGGTTTTATATCTGTCTGGGACTGTTCAGCTTAATATACTAAAATTTGATCTCTGTGGTGCAAAAATATAGTCAGACCCAGACTTCAAAGGGGCCAGGTCTGTTATCTCAAGATCAGTAGATACTCAGATTTCACTATCAAGACTTCCAGGTATAGCCCTAATTAACATGTATTAGTCCACTTAAAATGGACAGGCCAGGAGACTGGATATGTGTGAGCAAAAATGTGTTTTAAGTCTCTGTGTGGCACAGATCTCTGTGCCATTCTGCTTATGGAGTACAAAGCACTGGTGACAGCACAGAGTACTCATGCTTCAGTCTTTGCAGTGTCCCAGTTGGCTGCTAGCATAGTAAAAAGTCCTTTTTGGACATCAAGGTCCTCCACTACAGCTACCTCCTCTCAATATATGTTTTTCCCCTCTAATTCCTGTTATGAGGAGTCATGGTTGTGCTTCACCCAAAGCTCTGTAGCTTTAAAACCAAAAAGCTAAACAAGAGATTTCACTGATGTTTAAATGTCATATTAAATCTTGCAAGATCAGTAAAACATGCTCCCCTGAAAGGCAAGTGCTGATGACCCCCTCTGCTCTCAGGACTGGGTATAAACCATTAGCTGTAAAATAGCACTCTTACAACAGTCTCACCCTCACATGTGTCGGAGAGCAGGAACTGAAGAAGGGGTTCTAACTCGGTGAAGCTCAGTTCTAGAGGCAGTATGTGTGTTTGCAGTCTTTTTGCTTAATATCATAAGAGCCTTGCCAGCTGAAGGTGTGTAGGAAGGAAATTCTCTCCAGAAAACAGCATCTCTTGCAAGAAAGCTTACTTGACCTTTTATGTCTGAAATATTTTGTAAAGCATTCCCAATGTGTATAGCTCAGCACTGAAGGAAGAGAGAAGTGTAGGGGGCTTACCTGAAGGCAGGGAAAGGTCTATTCAAAAGGGTTTGTAATGACAGGATAAGGAACAATGGTTTTAAGCTAGGAAAGGATAGATTTTGACTGGATATTAGAAAAAAGTTCTTTAATATGAGGGTTATAGATCCCTGGAATGGGCTGCCCAGAGAGGTGGTGTAGGCCTCATTCCTGGAGTCATTCAAGGTCAGGCTTGATGGGGCTCTGAGCAACCTGCCCTAGGTAGAGATGTCCCTACTTGTGTGGGGAGGTTGGACCAGATGACCTCTAGAGGTCCCTTCCAGCCTAAAACCTTCTATGACTCTATGATCAGCAGCAGCAAAAATTGCAAGCAGCTCTGGTAACTGGTCATGTTAGTAATGTGACTAAGTAACGCTAAATGAAAGCAGTATGTAGAATGACTAATTTCTATATGCCAGAGTATAGGGTTTTTATTTTTTAGTGCTTTCATATATTTGTAAAACAGTTGCCCAGGCAGTATGTAAATCATGTGGACTAGGGGGATGTGTGTGAGTGTACTATACACAGGTACTCTTTGGTGGAGGAATACAGTTTTAAAGTCCACTTGGCCAACGCAGTGCAGTGTGTGGGTAGAGTTAAAGAGCATGTAATTGAGCAGAGAAATCAAAAGATAGACATTTCTACTCATACAGCAAGTAAGGTAAAACACTAGTACTGGTTTCTAGAACAACTACCAGTCAATGGTGAGGAGCACGGAGAATTCATATAGGTCTCAGAGGAGTATAGCTTTAATGCTGGAGAAGTCTTGGATGCATTGGTTTCAAATGGGTACAGTAGACTACACTGATATTTCATTACCACTAGAAGAATTTCAATGTGAGTCAGAAGAAACTATTCCCGGGCCTTTTAAAGGTCTCAGGAGTGCCTACGCAGAAGCATCTGTGTTTGCTGTTTCAGTAGTGTCTTGCCTTTCATGTTCTGGGAAGACTCTCAGTCCTGAGGGGACTAAGCAATGGAAACAGCATCGGAAGTGACCATTAGTCTTTCTTCCGAACTTCAGCTGTATTGTAATCCCTAATTTTGTGGAAGCTCTTCGGAGTTTTGATGAACAGAACATTGTTTTCAAAAGATGTGAGAATCGTGTATTTTTACCAGAAACTTTTATTGCAAAAAGAATGTAAGAAAAAATAAGGACTAGAATTCACATAGATTTCTTTTTAGAAGTTAGCAATTTCAAGAAACTCTTGTTTGCTTTATTTTGTCCTTCTTCACCTTCCCCCCCCACTCCTCCACCACCTCTTTTTACTAGAAGAGTGGGAGAGTATGGGGAGTTGGGTTCTGTAGCTAAGATGTTCAAAGTGTTAGATAACTCTTATTTTCATAAGATGCCTGAACAATATTTGTCTGCTCAAAGACGTGCTGCTTAATTTGGAGTAGGCTGTCACAAGTTTTGGACTTGTATTTAACTTCCTAGGATTGAATAAAAGATTTTCAAAGATGTAGCATACAAGCCCCTCCACAATTAAAACCATGGGAGCTTTTCTTCCATCTGTGCAGCTTTCAGAAAAGGACATCCCACTTCCACCGTCGTACTGGTGGAGACTTCTTCCAGGCATACCTTTTTTCTTTCTGCGGACTTTATTAATGTACAATTTTACCTGTCCTTCCTATTTCTTCTTGAATTAGCTGGTGGGGTGGAAGTACTAGAACGTATATTTTGTTATCAAAACATCTGTGCTGATCATACGTTCAGTTTAAAGATAAACTACAGTAATTTAAGCATAGAGAATATTTTTTTTTTTCTGTTCCAGAATGATTTTATTTGTACTAATGCTGTGTGATGTGGTTCTCCTGTCTTTTGGGATACTATAACATAATAGGCACTATAAATAACAGCTGCTAATGTCTACAATTGTGCACAACAGGCAGTAATTTAACCACTTGTCTCCTTTCTGTCACGATGGGCAATATCAAGCTCTTCTGCACCAATAATGCATATGATTCCCAAAGCTGTTAGTGGTGGTTATTGTAGAAATAGATTACCAGAGACAGTGCTGCACCCTCTGCACTTCAGATTAAACAGCAGCAAATGCTTCCATGCATGTGGTTTAGTCATCTCAGTATGACTCTGCATTGAGTAAGACACCAGCTGTATCTCCAGAGAGTCTCTCCCAAACTGCTAGCTGAGAGGAGAGAGGAGTGATGCTGTTGATCAGGGAAAAGCACACAAAGAGCCTAGGAAAAGCAAAAACTGTCCTATGAGCTTATCATTCTTGGGGCAAAGATCATTGGGGCAGGGAAAGATCAGAAAAGGTGAAGATGTTTCACTTTAAATGAATGTAATATTTCAGTATAGCTCTGTGAAAGGAATTCTGTAAGATTAGATGCATGATGGCACTTGTAGATTATACTACTTCTAATAAAAATATGTTGATTTGTCAGACTCAGGTAGTTAAATGCGTGAGGAAGTGTGAATTTGTAGTTGACCAAGGCTGCAATCCCAGGGTCCCCCAGGTCTTACCTGGACACAGCTTAAAATCAGGGAAGAAACGAGGAGTAAGAACACAGTACCAGAGAAACTACGAGAAGCATAACTCACAACTGTGCTCAGTTGTGACTGAGCGAACCCTGGGAATGAATCACTTGAGGATTTTCAGTGGTAAATATAGGAAACCTAAATTTGCCAAAGCATAACGATGACATGACAGAAAGCGATGAGGGCATTTGCAGTCTTTCTTACCTTATATAATGGCTTCTTGAATGTCCTTTATAAAGTGAGGATGGATCCTCTGTACTGTACCATTAAAACTTCTTGTGAGCCAGGAGCCTCCATACTGAACATGGACAGAACAATGCTGGAGGCTTCAGCTGACAGAAGTTTAATTCATGAACCACCTTCACAAATATATTTGGAAGTTGTGAGTCACAGAAATCAGCCCACAAGGCATAAGAAATTACATCATGGTTAAGCTGTAGGTGATTATAAATATAAGGGATAAGATATCTCATAAGCTTCAGGGAAAGGGAAGGATATTTTGAAAATGCTTCAGTACTTCTTGCTTTGCTGCTCATATGGAGGGCAGTTGGAGGAAGCAATGTGAAATTGAAAAGCCTGAAGAGGAGGACCAGCATGGCGTGGACTGTTAGTAACGTGTGTCAAAGGAAACGTCCTTTCTTTTCATGCCATAAAGATTTAGAAATCACATACAGTCTTGAGAACCTCCATTAAAACTAGTGACCGATGTTTCATATACCTGAGTATAAGTCTTGCTGATGTATTCTATTTGCACTATATATAATGACTCTTTAAAAAAGATCATTAGAATTTGTTGCCCGGTGATGAAATTTTCTGTCTGTCTCCTGTTTCTATGGCAACTGTAAGAGTAAGAAGACACAGTAAACAAATGCACTGTATTTTAAGCCTCTTTAGCAGGACATTAATTTATTAATATCTGTCCAAATTAGTCTGATGACAGGTGGTGTGCATTTGACCATCCAAACAGTAAAGTATCTTTCATTTTCACCAAAGACTTATAGTTCAGTCTTTAATAATTTTTCTAAGCCAGTGGTGGGGTGGTATGTATCAGTGGTTAGTACATTGCTGCTGGTACTACTTGCTTAACTCGGAAGAGAGTAATAAGTGCTTAGTAATGTTTATAAAGTATGTCAGAAATAGGAAAATCATACAGTGCAGAAGCACACTTGTTGCTAGCTAATGCAGAAAAAAAAAAAAATTCTTCAGTCTATGATTCTTTTGAACATGCTTATGTAGTGTGGTCTTCCAGGGGCATAGCTAGAAAGGCATAGCCTACTGTCTAAGAATAAATAATATGCCTTTCATGGAACAAATTACATCTCGCAGAGTGAAGTGTCGTCTTCTGGAGCACTGCATAATTGCAGTCTGTGAAGTGTTTTGCACAGCAACAAGAGCTCTGTATGTTCTGGACTGCCAAATGCTGGAGAGACGGTGAGAAGGCTGACCTCCATCTACCCCTCCTCTGCCTGGCAGGACTCGCAGGTTGCAGGCAGAAGCACCCAGTGCATCACCTGCAACACTGGGGACTATGTATCTTGTAGTCACGTGCTCCAAACCAGGGGCCTTGAGTCAAGGAGGCAAACTTCATGCTCACTGATGATACAATGAAATTCCCACATGATTACTGATGTTGCATTCTGGTTTAGAAATGAACTTTCCTTCCATGAGATGAAGCTTCCAGATGACTTGCTACTACTGTAAGGGGTATTCAGGTTTTCAAAGATTAAAACTGTGTATAAATTATTCAGGTGGCTCAGTGTATGATACAGCTGTGCAGTACTTCTGCAGTGGTTTATGGGGAGTGAAAAAGTAAAAGCTTAAATAATCCAAGTTAGGATGGTGGAAGCCTCTTTGGTTTTCGTGTGTGGTGAAAAGATGCTCACAGAGATTGCTCATACTCAGGTTACTAGGAATTTACTCTGAACTCTTCCCCTGGGCTGCAGGATGGCAATGAGGCAGTCACCTTTACTTCAGTTAGTAACAAATACACTTCAACAACTTACAGAGAACTGCCATATAATAAATAAGATACTTTTTCTTTACTATGGACAGTCTATGACACATTTCTTTGAAGACCTGCTGGAATAAGTATTTAACAGTATCAGTTGATAACTTCATTTAATCATACTTGCATTTAAAAATGCTCTAGAGAAATTGGTAGGGATGGGACAGCCAGTGAAGGAAAGATGCTAATCTGTAGAAACACAAATCATCTCTTGAAGCCTTGTTTTTCTCAGGGTGGTGGTAGGAGATACCAAAACCTCTATTTGTAGGTTTTTCATTTCAGATTCTTTAGCGATATACTGAATATCGTTGTCGCTACAGAGGATGCGATAATCTATCTGTTTTGGAAACATTTTGGGTTTTGGAAGCAATGGTAATGAGTGGTGCTCCTCAAATGCACAGAATGCTTTGATATCCAATAAGAAATAGGCTGTTGGATGATGCTTAAAGTATCTGCTTCTGTCTGTGCAAACCCATGTGTCTTGGTATCACCTAAATGAGACAGCTTCTTCAGGCAGGCCATTAGGTTTGATGGGGACTATTCAGATACTTTCTACTACTTCAGAGAGACTGTCTGTCTGAGGGAGTCTCCCATGCTGAGACAAGCATAACTTGCTCATAACTATGACCTCAAGGGGCTAATGAAGGGACATCCGCCTGAATAGATGGAGAAGATGGTTTAGATGAGATAATAGTATTTTAATTTGCTTGTTTGTTTGTTTGGATGGGGGTTGTAAGCCTTCAATACAATTGTCTTTCAATTTCTTGTGTTAACTTTAAAGGAAATAGATTACATCATACATCATTCAACATATAAAGGGGGCTTATAGGAAAGAGAAAAAAACATTTACCATGGTCTCTAGTGACAGGGCAAAGGACAATGGTTTTAAACTGAAAGAGGGTAGATTTAGATTGGAAATAAGTAAAACTTTTTACAATCACAGAATTTCTGAGGCTGGAATAGACCTCCAAGATCATAAAGTCCAGCCTATGACCCAACGCCATGACATCAGCTAGACCCTGTCACTTAGTGCTATATCCGATGTTTCCTTAAACACCTCCAGGGATGGCAACTCCACCACCTCCCTGGGCAGTCCCTTCCAGTGTCTAACCACCCTTTCCACGAGGAAGTGCTTTCTAAGATCCAACCTAAGCCTCTCCTGGTGTGGCTTCAGGCCCTGCCCTCTTGTCCTGTCACTAGTTGCCTGGGAGAAGAGCCCGACCCCCACCTGACTACAACCTCCTTTCAGGCAGTTGTAGAGAGTGATAAGGTCCCCCCTGAGTCTCCTCTTCTCCAAGCTGCACAACCCCAACTCCCTCAGCCTCTCCTCATCAGACTTTCCCTCCAGTCCCTTCCCCAGCCTCATCGCTCTCCCCTGGACCTGCTCCAGCACCTCAATATCCTTCTTGAAGTGAGTGGCCCAGAACTGCACCCAGTACTCGAGGTGAGGCCTCACCAGTACTGAGTACAGGGGGAGAATTACATCCCTAGACCTGCTGGCCAACTATTCCTGATACAAGACAAGGTGCCATTGGCCTTCTGTGCCACCTGGGCACACTGCTGGCTCACGTTCAGACAGCTGTCAACCAGTACTCCCAGGTTGCTCTCTGCCAGGCCACTCTCCAGCCACTCATCCCCCAGTCTGTAGCACTGCAGGGGGTTATTGTGGCCAAATGTAGGACCCTACACTTGGTCTTGTTAAACCTCATATTATTGGCCTCAGCCCATCGACTCAGCCTGCCCAGGTGCCTCTGCAGCATTTCCCAACCCTCCAGCAGATTGACACTTCCCCCTAGTGAGAGTGTTGAGACACTGGAAGAAAAGTTATGGATGCTTCATCTTCAGAAGTGTTCAAAGACAGGTTGAATGGGGCTTTGAGAAACCTGTAGTGAAAGATGTCCCATGGCAGGGAGGTTGGACTAGGTGATCTTTGAAGGTCTGTTCCAACATAAACCATTTTATGATTCTATCATTTTTCTTTTTGGTTTGGATGTTATTGGAATTGAAGTTGAAGAAAGGATAAATTCTGAGATAGGTTTGATTACTTTTCCATTTAATTGGTTCACATTCATAATGAAAGGCGGATTTTGGCCTTAAGATGGACATCTTCAATATCTTAACCTTGGAGCCATCAAGATGCTACTCTGCTGGAAATCAGTTGCTGAGTTGTATTCATTGTTTTCTGCTAGAGCTGGTCTCTGACTTGTTTACTCAAGTAATTTATGTGTGAGGAAGCTGTAGTCATCTTTCTTCTTTTGAAATGCTACCATTTAAGTCCTTGTGGAAGACATCATATGCCATTTCATAGTTTTTATTTTGCTGAGTTATAACTCAAGAGCATCACAGATCACAGATATAATCTCTGATGTTTTGTGTTTTCCTTTTCCTTAGGGCCTTTCATAACTTAGCATGGTCAATAACTCCTATCTTCTCCCTTGATGGTGGTTCTTTAATCCTTTATTTATTTATTTGGCAGCATTATTGCTTTATTAGATATTTTACTCATGTCTATGCCTAAGGTTTTGCAGATCCCTATGGGATTTTATGTTTATTATTGCCTCTCTAGTTTTGTTGCCTTTCTTTTTGCTCTTCTAATTTTGTTCTTTATAACTTATCTGAATTTTTCTTTCTCTCTCTTCTTTATTATTTAACTATTTATTTTTATTGATCATGTAAGAAACATTCCCTAGGTTGATATTCTCTACGTTTTCACCTGAATATGTAGTCTTTTGGGCCAGCAGATTCTTAGCTATTTGACATTGTGTAATGCTCGTCTGATTTCCCTGAAAAAATGTTTTTAGCACATTGTCATGCAAGTTATTGACAAATTAATCTCAACAGTAAACTGCAGAGCATCCTTTACTGTCACTGACATCTTTACTTGGCATTTTAGAAGACATATGGCTTCCTACAAAACTGTCATTATTTAACTTGAATTTTGTTGCCTTCCTGTTGGAACTTTTGACTAAGGTATAAATACTGTTCCATAAATATTTCTTTTCTCATTCAAGGAATCTTATGTTAGCCAAGGCTTGAGCATCCTAGGTGAACCTGTGAGATTTAGCTTGCAGTACAAATGTTTTGGTGCTTTGTTTCTCTCTGCTTCCTCCTGTCATGGAGTACGTGTGCACAGTACATTAGTTCTTGAATTTTATCTCAAGCTGTATGAATGGCATAGGATGGGAGTGCCAGGAGTCAGCTCATTTTGCAACAAAGATAGGTTCTTTTTGGTGGTGATGGTGCTGGGCTTTTTTGTTGCTGTTGTTTGCTTGTTTGTTTGTTTTGTTTTGTTTTGTTTTTTTCAGGTAGGCAATGAAGTTAAGGATGGAATTTGCACCCATTCTTTTAACTTTAGTCTTTTCTGTTTGCACCCTAGCCAGACAGGGTAAAGGCAGAGCAGTCATTCCACATCACTGTTCCTCTTTAGACTGGGTTTCCAGACTCTCACAAGCAGCACATCTTCTCTAACACAATTGGTTCCTATTACCAGGAATTTCTATTTCAGGAATATGTTTCCTTTCCAACTCTCCTGGATTGACATTTGCTAAATTCTTATATGATGATAAGGCTTGCCCAGGATTAGGCTTTCTGGTATGGTTGAGTATTATCCATCCCTGTGTCTTCATGAGTGTCTTCTGTAGTGTAACATTTTATATCTTCCTTCTGGATGATAACTGTTCACTTATAACACAGCCTGCCAATATGTACAGTTTCCTATGGAACTTATGACTAATTTTGCATATAGCTTAATTAAATAATTTTGCAATCATTTTGAGTTTTTGGAGAATGTGATATATGCAAAAGTTCTGCCTAAAAGGCATGTTGTTGAATCCAGTACAAAACTGCATCTTACATTGTAATTGTATATATCTGATTTGATGGCCACAGCTTTTTCATGTACTCTTCCATTTTAACTCATTCAAATAATCACCTAAGATCTCTAGGTCTGGAGGAGAATTTGAATAAGTCATATAGTCTCTTCCCTTTGTTCATTGCAAGCTCTGTTCGTGCCTCCCTGCAGGTCATTCCTGGTGGTTGTCCAGCATATGACAGGTTCCACAATTTTCTGAAGCAATGTAGGTCTGTGTTTGATTAGTCTTACTGTTAGATATTGTGCAAAATATTTAAAACTGAATGTACCCCTGTTGCAGCTTTAAACAATATTTTTGTTTAGTCCACTACAGACATGGAGGATAGTTTATTGTTATTGTTTTTTGCAATGGCATTTTATGTGTCTGGAAACGAGTGCCCTTGATTGGAGATTTCACTTCTCCAAGAAAAAAATGTTGAAATATCTTATTGGCCCTTAGACATTTTCTAAACCTCTTGGTTAAAGGTAAATTTTGCCTTGTATTCTTTCTTCAAATTCCATGTGTCAAGTATGATGTGAATGCATTGAAATTTCCTCTTTTTCAGAGTTAATAAAATGTCATCAGTGTTGACAGATCACAAGGCTTGTCCTGTAGTTATTTTTTTTAACCCTAAATTATATATTTTTAAAATTTATTAAACATCTGCCTCTGTTTCTGATACTCGTTGAAAAGCAAAGGACATAGGCCAACACAGCAGCCCCAACAGATTAATCCTTCTTAAGCTATGTGAATTGGAAGCATAAGAAGGAAGTCCTATCTTAAAAGCTCAGCTTTAGAAAGTCAGTTACATATTCTGTTATGGATTGTCTTCCAGTTAAATAGGAATTAGGGCATGAAAAATGCTTCATTATCAAATATATTTTTTCTCTATTATTTTCTTTCTCCAGTATTTCATCTGTTGAAAAACAAGCACCATACAAAGAATATTCTTGTTTCTCTATACTTCCTTATCCATCTATCTAGTACCTCGTAAATTCCATTGAACTGATTTAGAGGCAATCTTTACAGAAAGCCAAAAAAACCATTTAGCCTATTCTCATTAATTTCATTCTTGCAATTTTTAATGTGAAATCTTAATTTATGTTATAGTTACTGACTTTGGGATGCACAGATAATACTGGAAGTTCATCAGCCAATGAGTAAATGATAGTAAAATAAATAAATAAATAAATAAATCAGTCAACTGACTACAGTGACCCTTGACTCTCTCTGAATTTCATATTGGCATATTTTTATAAAACAACTGCCATCCCAGTGATAATCCTTCTTTTCATTACTGAAGTATTTTTAATTGAATATGTTCATATTCAAATTACACCCTAAGAAGTAAATCCGTAGGAGTTTAATGACTCTGTTTTCTTATGTTATACAAAATAAACAAAACCAGTTAGGCATATTGCTGCAATGATCATTTTACACATTAAGTATTTTATGCAAATGAATTAAAGGGCATATATGCATATAGTAAAGGATGCATAACTGTCTTCCATCTAGCTGCTTTTTCTCTTTCAGGTTTCTTAATATTAAGACCTAACCAACTTTTTTCTCAGCCTTTGTGGGCTAGTAAGTTATTTGTATGTGTATATATATATATTTTTCTTTTTAAATTAAGGGTCCTGAAGGAACTATACCTGAATTATAATTTGTTGAGGTCTTTAGAAGCATGTACTTCAAATTTATTTTTTGTTATCGATGTAATAACTTACAGTTCAATGAGTTTGTCTTTGCTCAGGATCATCTTGGGTTGGTTAACAAATCCAATATTTTTTTCTGAATATGGCTGTGTAAATTAAAATTATATGGAACTGGCTCCTGGGCTTTCTGTTGTCACAGCTAAGGAAGTTCTGTAGGCCTGACTCTTTACTTGATGAGGGCCTGATATAGCAAAGCACTTAAAAGTGTCTTCCCTCAAGAGCATTAGTGAAAAACATAATTAGCAGAACAAAGTAAAATGGAGAATCTTAAATTATGAACAACAACAAAAATAGCAGAGGAGTAAACCCATTTTATCTGAAGAAAGTTATGGTATTGATGATAAAACATTAGAGGGTTTTAATAAATATTTTTATTCTGTATGTGACTTTTCAGGTTAAAGGCCTTGTATTATGGAAGCCATCTGTACTTTCTGTGCCACTGGTATCTAGGAATAATGTTAGTATCTGTAGGGTCAGGTCATTTATATCCAAGAGTGAAACAGTTGTTTGACAAATTTTTCTGGTTTAACGTTAATACTAGGATAATTCAAGCATAACTGAGAAAACTGTGTGTCAGTATTATACTAGTATTCAAAGTAACAATCATGATGACTCCAGAAACAAATTTGTTTCATTTGATGTAAAACCTGAGTCCCATCTAATCTTTTTTTTTGTTACTGAGTAGTTAAACGTTTAGACTCTGTAATGGGCAATTCTTGCCAACAGATTATTTTTTTTTCCAAGGTTTCAGTTAATTTCACCTAAAGGTGTATAGAGTGCTGTAAATAGTTTGAATTGATGCAGATGATTTAAAAAAATGTTGTTCCATTGTAGCAGAACACAGACTAAATGGGCTGAACCCTAGTTGAAAGACAAATCTCATAAGGTGGTTGTGATGTCAGTGAAACAAGACTGTTTCTGGAATGGTTCTGTGACAAGTGGCACCAGATTCAGTCCTATTCAGAACTAAACTGGAACTAATAATGAAAAAAACCTCTTCTAAAACTTGCATCTGAAACAGTTGGAACACTATGAATAGAGTGGACAGTTGTATAAATCAGTCTCATTTACGTCTACTAAGGTTGTCATCAGAGGGTTTAGGGGAAGATGAAATAGCACACTGGGACCAAGAAAAGGTCACAACACTAGAATAGCAAAGAATATGTTCATGGAAGTTTCAACTTTTTCTGTTCTGTGGTGTTGGACAAAGGACACAACATATTGTTTGAAGTTCATGCAAGGAGCTGAAGGGCTAACTTCCTGATATTGTATAAGGAGTACTAGTGAACAAGAAGAGGGTTACTTGAATGGTGTTCTTGAAATTGGTATTATATATTACAGACTTCTTGCCGGCCTTTTTTCAAGTGATCTCAGAAAAACACATGGACATGCATAAGAGGAAAAAAACACACCTTAAGATCATCATAAAATGCCTCACAATCAGACTTAGAGCTTCATAGTTGGCTTTTCAGAAACAGGTGTATTTTTCTTGAACCAGATGAGCATTATCCCAGAGTGAAAGTATCATCTAATACAAGATTCTTCAATTTATCTGAGAAAAGCAGAACAAAAAACAGTCTACATGTACGGCAAACTTTGTTTTCTGTGGTGAGGTTAGTGATGAAAGTGCCTGGTGGAATGCCTATTTCCTATGGCAGGTTCTTCATCTCTGAACAGCTCCTGCTCACATCTCTTTTGTCTCATACCTGTCACACATAAGGAATTTTGGGTTGACCCTTTCAGCTCAGAGAGACATTTCTAGAACAGGCATGAGACATGCACTACGATACCTAGCCAAATGATAACCCTTCTGAACACCAGGCTCCCAAGCCTTTCTGACTCTGGTTTAGGGGAATTTGCAGGGTAGCTGTTATTCAAATACCTTGCTAATGCACTTCAGGTAAATATAAAGATCTTAATCTGCACTGCTTTAGTTATTTACTTGCATAGCTGGGTGCATGCACTGATTGCTTTTAAGACTGTATTTGCTTTTTGCCAATTTTGCTAAATATAAAACTAGGTATTCACTGCAGTGAGGTAAGCACTAAATTTTAAATATACCAAATTCTTTTTTCCTTCTTGGTTTTAGTGGCCAAGGTGCAGATGCTGTTGCCAATAAGACCACCACATAGACCTGATGTGGGCCTCTTTAAAAGGTTGTGATTTAGACAATTCACTTGGAGTTGTGTATACTGTAGATGATTGTGGAGAAACTGAGACCAAAATAGATGATTTAATGATCTTTACCAGCTTTTTGTGAAACTGAACTGTATGTGAGTTGCTTTTCTGATAACAGGGCTTCAGAAGCAGGCCAAAATGCTTTCTTCATCACACCATTACCTGTACAATGTAGCCTGCATATTCTCCTGAAAATTACACTTAAATTACTATCTCATTCCCAGCAATCCATAACTTCAGAGCTTTTAACTTTTGTCTTGATGTTAGCATGGATGGATGTTTCTGTCTCTAAAGTGATCATTAGTTATGCAGATGAACAAGTTGAGGAGCAATTTCATAGCAGTACCTCTGAATGAATTTGGACACAAAGTGCAATACAGAATATATGCCTTGCTGAGAAGTACACTAGAGCCATCTCCCCCCTTCCAGTGATCCTGTATCACAAAATACTCCAAAACTTTTTTAATCTAGTTTTGCACACATCTAAATGAATGTGCTGTGTCCCAAAGCATCTGGTTGCTGAATTCAACATCGAATTTTAAAAGTATGCAAATATTACATATGATATGTATGATGAATGTGACTCCCGTGGGATTAAGTGCTGAGGTGTGTTTTTCAAACTACTGAAAAGTGTTTCCTGTGCATAGTAGTGCAATGCTTTTCCTATTGCATATGAAAATTGTCATTGTTACAGTGGGACTTGTGCACATTTTAAAATAAAGTTCCTAAATAAAGAAGGGCTCAGATTGTTGCCAAGTTGTTGATGAATTCAGAACCAAAGTTATTTTCAAAAATGAAGCTGTAATTTTTTAAAAGTAGTTTTACTACATAAGTGCCTTGGTTACACAAGAGTATAATGCAGCTGTTTTTTCTTTTTTTTAAAAAAAAAGCAAACCACCCCAACCTATATTACAATGTCAATGCATTTTAGTTGCATTTAATTCTATTTCTGTGAAAACATCAGTCCTCATAAATCACAAACATGTAAATTAATTTAATTAGATGTGATAGCAAAGGTCTCTGTTAACTAAATAATTGCATTATTAGAATTTGAATCAACACTTCTGCAAACATTTCTCACGGACAATCTGTGCAACCAAGTAGACCTCTACTGATTTTAAGTGGGTTCCTGACAGGTTCCAGGATTCCTGTGTATGAAAACATTTCAGGATTGTTTTTCAGATCTTATTTACTAGTAATACCCACAGTTGGATGGACTAGAAAGTAAGTTCGTAATGCTGGACCTTTAAGGGTTTTTATAAAATATTTCTCTTCCATGCAAATATGAAGACCAAAGCTCCTATGAATTCTTATATGCTGATGAGTCTGTTGGTTAAAAGTGAATCTACCTTAGTAGGCTGGAGGCATTGGCAAGGCAGGCTCCATTACCATGCATGGCAAAAAGATCAATCCAACACTAGTGCAAACCAAGACTGTTGACAACCTCTTAACTGAATTTTATGATGGGAATGGTAATGTCTGCTTCAGAGAGTGAAAATTTTAAGCATTATTAAAAACTAAAAGCAATTACAGTGACACAGGAAAAAAAATATATACAATAATTGAAACTAGAAAAGACTATAATGAGATTATAATGGTACAATAATAATAAAAACAAATAATAAACAAAGGAAGATTACACTATCAAATATGTAAAGCTCCTGACAATAGCTGGTGAAAAGAATGGGTAAGATGGATGGGGAACATTTTGGAAACCTGATGAGGCAGTAATTATCTATGAGCTGTGCTGCAGAGGCACAACAGATAGCAAGAAACTTCCCTCTTGGAGAACAGGACCAAACCTTGGCAAACCTGAGCTGTCTCTGCACGTATGCTCGGATTGTGGCAAGGGGAGGGCAATGAGGGGAATGCAGTCCACTTTTTTTGTGGGTTGTTGCTGTTTTGTTTTGGTTTTTTGTTTTTGGTTTTTTTTGGGGGGGGGGGGATGGGGAGGAAGCTGAAAGCATGACGCATTTTGAATTACTCAGGTTCACTCATAAATTAATTTCCCAGAGTACCAATTCTAGCCTGTGATACCATCCTATTTCAGTGGGAAATTGGGGAAGAGAGATACCAAAATATTATTTTTCTCTGTAGTGTAGTAGCTCCCAAAGGTCTTCTGGAACTTCTGATTAGTC
The DNA here is from genome assembly GCA_024605025.1 of Megaceryle maxima. NCBI lineage: Eukaryota > Metazoa > Chordata > Aves > Coraciiformes > Cerylidae > Megaceryle > Megaceryle maxima. The sequence continues at coordinate 37,798 of JANHGN010004856.1, read as the reverse complement.
TTATTGATGTTTCTGCCAACTTACCAGTGATGGCATCACAAAATTTGGCTAATGTTTCCAGAGTTATATGTGCAGCTGCCTCCACAAGGACACTGTTGAGAGGGGTTTGGCTTGTCCTTGCCCTGTGGTCTGAAGAGTGATTTCTGTTGATGCCAACAAGGGAAAAGCCAATTGTGAGCTGGCCTGATGGATTCTATGCTTCCCCCACCACTAAGCTCATGGGAGCTTCTCTGCAAGAACATAGTGAAGAGGTGCAAGGAACCAACCAATCCAGACTAAAACTCACTCTTGTAACCTCTTTTAATTCCCAGTTGTGCAGCTGCAAGTGACATTGCAGAGCCACAAAAAACAGGTGGTCAAATGTTGGGGCAGCAGAGCTGACTCTCAGCAGTACTGCAAGAGGATCCATCATCCAGCACTCCAAGATCTACAGTGTTAGGCATCACTAGAGATTTATTGCAAAGTACAGAGTTAAATTTTTTTCTATAGCTACTCACTAGATTTCTAAAAGTTATTTTTCCTCCTTGTGTCACGTCTCCCAGATTTAAGTCCAAATAACAATGTTGTTAACACCAAAAAGAGAATTCTTTTGTTCTTATCCAGGATTGCAAAATTTCAGGGCTTTTGTTCTTACAGGGCCAGTAACTAGGTATTGGCATTCCTAACAGCAGTTTGAGATGAGCTCTTCATCTGAGAGTACCTACAAGTTCCACTGTCTTAGTATATTTTTAACACAGACTTTGGGTTAAGTTGTTTTTCAGATTGCTTCTCTAAGCCCTTCTCTTCTTGCTTCTCCTCTCTTCTCCCTTTCCCTCCCTCCCTCCCTCTGTTTTAAATTAGTAATGACATATGTTTTCAGCCAGACTGTAAATAAGGACCTAGGCTACATCTATAATAGTAAATGAAAACCTGCAGTGCACAGACCTTAATATTGTCCACAGATCCAGAGATACTCTTATTTTCCAATCCACAGTTTTTTATTATTTTCCATATTTTAAAATTGTTAGTATAAGTTTTTTTGTCACTGTTTTTTTTTTTTTTTTTGCTTGAGGCCAAAACTATCTGTCTCTCAGGCAGTTCCTAGACACGGACAGATGGTGGCTGAGGTGAAGGAGAAGGCCCATCAGCACCTGCTTAGATGTAGCCAACCTATTCTGGAAGATAAAGTTGTCCGTAGAGTTGTCTGGACAGAATGTTGGCCTCCCAGTAAGAGAATGTTCCTTGGAAATTTTTCTTTTTTCTTTTCTTTTTTTTTTTTTTTTTTTTTTTACTGATGTGTCACAGACCTTTGTGAACAGAATAAGCAATATTGAGGTAGGTTGTTTATAGCCTGTGGGTTTGTATGAAGACAGTAAGTGATATATACTCTTGCTTTGGTGCTCACATGGCTCTAGAAAGGCTGTTTGACAAGTTGTATATCTGCATGGAAAACCTAGTGCCTGGAAAAAGTGGTTGCAACCTCCTGGTGATCATAGGCACACATACTAAAAATGGGTGTTTCTCATACATGGACACTGAAGTCTCTCAAGAAAACTTAAAATACAAACAAGATACACATGTACTCTGAATTCTTTCTTTCTTCTTCATGCTTACTCCAATGAAAAAGGCAAATGAAGATGACAGTGACTTACTCTGAGAGTAAAGGCCATATTATTCTGAAGGTCTCTCTTAATTGGTAACTTTGCTAATGTAATATTTTCCACACTGATAGTTTTCTTGACTCAAACAGGTTTTGTGTGTTAGCAGGAGTTGTTCAAGTGCTTTCCCCTTTCTTCCTAACACTTGATCACTCACAGCAGACGCTCCACAGTGCCATCTTGGCACAGCGATAGTGCCTCTACTGGAACTGGTGTAAACTTGGGATTTGAAAAGGGCACAGATGCTGAATCACCCTCATCTTGTATTCTGATGAAAAATAGTTACAGTGACTTACAACTTGCTTTCACTTAGAAGAGTTTTCCTTAAATGTTAGAATCACAATAGTGATGTGCTGCAGCATTCATGAGAATAGCCAAGGATAGACTAGCAGAATGGGGAAAGGGCAGAGTTAGATCCTGCTACTGTCCTGCCAAGGCAGGGGTGTCCTGTGCCTCAGAGATAGCTGTTGTGTCTACTCCAGAAATGCCCAATTCTTCTAGCTTGTTCCTCAGCTTCTGCCAAATGAACTTCACTGAAATAGAAATACACATTTTATAGTGGGGCTATATGTAGTTCTCTCTGTATTCTAAGGAAAAATGATGAAATTGTATGTAGACAGACAATCTGAGGGAAGACAATAAGTTTTCCACTCATAGATTTGTTGCTTCAGGGGGAAAGGTGGTAACAATGTCACCTAGGCCAGTGACATCTGGGTTGGTTGAACTGTTTCTGTGTGATCACTGATCAGCCTGGTGTGGAACTTTTTAACATGGTGGATACTGTAGCACACCTCTAAGATCACCTATGACCACTAATTTTGACCTGAAATACAAAACTACAGAGTTAGGGCAATAGACCTTTGTGTGCAGAAGGGATTTGCCTTACAGCATTTTAACTTTTTAGTGTATGAACTCTTTTCTCTTGATTGCAGTTTACAGAAATGTAGATTACCATTTACAGAAATTTAATTAGATTATTAATTTGAATTAAGCTGCAAACACTAAATCAGGTTCTCAAATTTCTGTTGAACATATAAAATAATTCAAGAAAATGTTAACATAAGAGTATTTTTCTTATTATCTCTAGTATTATTTTTCTGCTACCTGGGAACAAAAAGAAAAGGGCTGCTTATTGTTATTCCAGTTCAGATCACATAGTCTTTGTGACAACACATTATATTTTGAATATTGCAAGGTGAATGGAAATAATTAACTTTTAATCTGTTCTGTTGGATCTATGTCCAGAAGCCCAATTCATGTAAGGAAAACACCAAATGCAAGTTTCTTTCAGTGAAATCTTGAGGTCTGAGGAAGAAGGCATTTTCCTTTTCCTTAGTTTTGACAACTAATGTAAGCATCTCTCATCATATGAATTTTGTTGAGAATTCTAGAGAAGCCTCAATTTTATTACAACATGATTCTAGAAAAAAGAAAAAAGCAGAGCAGCAAACATTAATTCCTGTCTTCACAATGCTATGAAAGTTGAAGTAAAAGGAGGCAGCCTGTGAGCAAAAAAGGCTGAAGTTTTATTTTCAATCACATTACAGATGCAGCTACTTTACCCCTTTGCACCCATTTGTTATATATGCACACAGTTGGACTGGGGGAAACCTCTTCAAGGAAGTCTGGATGGGTATCAGTAGCACAGAAGAAAACATTCTTTTTAATTAAAATGGGGCCCTATGCAAAGTAGGAGCCCCATGGAGAGCAAGAGTACAGCAAGGTTATAATTAGCAGAACTATACTCAGTTAAACTGAACATCAAGCACAGGAAAATTATATGTAACTGACTGCACTCAGCATCTTGAAAATCAGGTTGTTAAATCCACTTTAGTCTCTGAGAATCTGATGTTTAGCTATAGTTCAGTTTCTCCCACCACCCACACCAGGGGCCAGTAGTCTTTAGTTTTTACCTAATCCCTCTATTCTGACTGCTGTTCCTGAAAGCAAAAAAAGGAGCCCTTTTATGGTATTTGATGATCATGTCTGCAAACCTTAGTCCCAAATCAAGAAGAAATTCTCTTCCATGCCTACTAGTTCAAGCAGTGCTTCCCTTATAGAATGGAATCATTTAGGTTGGAAAAGACCTTTAAGATCACCAAGTCCAATTGTTAACTCAGCAGTGCCAAATTCACCACTAAACCATGTCCCTCAGCACCACATCTACATAGCTTTTAAATACCTCCAGGGATGGTGACTCCACCACTTCTCTTGGTAGCCTGTTCCAGTGCTTTATAACCCTTTCTGTGAAGAAATTTTTCCTGATATCCAATCTAAACTTCCCCTTGCAGAACTTGAAGTTGTTTCCTCTTCTCCTGCCACTTGCTACCTGGGAGAAGAGACTGATTGCTACAGTGCTACAATGTCCTTTCAGGTAGTTGTAGAGTGATAAGGTCTTCCCTGAGCCTCCTTTTCTCCAGGCTAAATAACCCTAGTTCCTTCAGCTGATCCTGGTAAGACTTGTTCTCTAGACCCTTCACCAGTTTCGCTAGTCTTCTTTAGATGTGCTCCAGCACCTCAGTGTCCTTCTTGTAGTGAGAAACCCAAAAGTGAGCAAAGTATTTGAGTTGTGGCTTCACCAGTGCCAAGTACAGGGGTACAATCACTTCCCTCATCGTGCTGGCCATACTATTTCTGATACAAGCCAGGATGCTGTTGGCCACCTTTACCACCTGGGCACACTGCTGGCTCAGATTCAGATGGTTGTTGATCAGAACCCCCAGGTCCCTTTCCGCTGTGCAGTTTTCCAGCCACACTGAAAGCCACTCTTCCCCAAGCCTGTAGCATTGCATGAAGTTGTTGTGACCCAAGTGAAGAACCTGACACTCGGCCTTGTTGAACATCATACAGTTGGCCTCAGCTCATCAATCTAGCCTGTGCCTCTGAAGAGCCTTTCTTCAAGCAGATCAATGCTCTCACCCAACTTGGTGTTACCTGTCTTAACTTACTGAGGGTGCCTTTGATCCCCTCATACAGATCATTGATAAAAATATTGAACAGAAGTGGCCCCAGTATTGAGTCCTGGGTAACACCCACAGAAACCCACAGTTTCATTATAAGAGTAATTCACATCTCAGATTTTCCACTTGCCTGTGCAATTGTTAGATGAACAAGTATCTCCAACAGGCTCTCCTTTCTTTCTTCGTCTTGCATTCTGTGCAAAATTTGTCTGCTGGCTGACACTATGGCCTGCTGTGTCCCATTAGCATCCAGTCTGTGGGGAGCAGTGTTGTCTGTTTTCCTTAGAGATGTGACAGATTTTCTCTACCCTATCCTTTTCTCATTGCTGTCTCTTGCTGGTGCTGTGTGTTAGCCCAGCTCCAACTTGACCTAACATCTATACCATCTTGGACAGTACTTGCTAGGAGATCCTGATTGCTGCCTGCATTGAATAAAAAAGTTTGGGTCATTGGGAATCCCCTTCCTGAAGTATGACGAATTCATCATGGTAATCCAAGCAGAAGCTACTTTATTCTGTCACTGCTCAATGATGCAAGAGCTTTAGTGGCCAGTGCACTGCTTTCAGCCACCTCTCCCTTGAAGCAAAGCCTTGGGACCAATTACTTTTTCTAATCAGTAATTGAAACATCCTTTTTGTTTTCTTTAGTTTTGTACAGACAAACGATGACTGTCTGGGATGTAAAAGTTCGGTGCAATGCCAGTGCAATTCATTCAGGGGTGTTATCCACAGCTCCATTGTCCTTCAGTAAGGAAATGGTTTCTTCAGTTCTCTGCCGGAAACCCAAATTAGTGCTAAATGGGTAAGCAATACATTCACACTGTGGCTAGTTTGAAACGGGCAAATTAGTCAAGATAAGGCCCACTGCACAATCTAAAGGAATCTGTTAATCACCAATGACACTTTATTAGTAAAAATAGATCAAACTTGTAAGAATACCACCTGGTCACCATGCATTAACTTTCTATAATTCAAAAGGAAACAGATGTTGGTTCTGTACTCTTAAAAGTACATTGGTAAGCAGCTGCAAATTGCCCCGGTTGAAAACCTGTCCCAAAATAAATCATCCCAGAATCACCATTTGTAGCATTTGGAGTACCTTGAATTAGCTAATGTCATTTTTCACAAACTCCCTACGGGCTGAAACAAATCAAGATGTTGGTATGAGCTAATTAACACATCCACATGAGAGGTATCACCATCATTTAAGTTTTCTCAATAACAGGACTATCAAAAGCTTTGCGTTTCAGACCATATCCTTGCACACAACAAAGTACAACATAGTTTATTCAGTGCACCAGTTAGCCACACGATAAATACTGTAAACTAGGGGTTTGGGGTCATATATCTATTCTGAGATTTACTGTTCCTATTTTGGACTGGAAGTGTACTCCTCAACATGTCTCTGCTGCCCCTGCATGCATGAATAGTTGATTAATAACAGATTTTCATGTCTATCCATAATGCTTATTTTCCCAGTCAGCCCTTTTTTGTTGCCTCTTTCTAGTTCACCAATAGATGGTGTAGAAAGTGACGATAATGTTTTAGAGATTCATTCAGATCATAGCTTTATTGTAGATTAATTTTGGCCTGGAATAAATTATGTAATATGATAGCAGCTTTTTCACTGGTAAATAAAATAAAAATACATTCAAGTGTTTTCACTGAACAAGGCATTTGACAAAAAGACTTCCTTTTACCTCAGCCATTCTTTGGTGCTCTAGCATTAAAGAAAATTTTTTGGAATACTCTATTGTACACAGCTGTTTGGTAGGAGGAAGTGGGGGTGTCTTCAGTGAAACACATAAGTTTTGCATGCAAAGACTACTATTTTTGTTGTACATTAATATTCAGTTCTGTTAAAGTGAATCAAGAAGAAACAAGTGTTGTGATGAACAGATTCTTGTCAGTTATCAATTCACTGACAGTGATTTCATGACTAAATATCCTTGTTTAGTATATAGCCTGCACAGTTAATGTCAATGTGCACCTCTCAGAGAATGAAATGAAACCAAATATGATACAGGGATTTTTTTTTTTCCTTTCCACTATTATTTTGTTATGCTTTATTTTTCCTGTATCTATCATGAAATGTGAAATTAGATTTGTTTGGATTTATCTACTTGGCATTCTTAAGCTTTGTGACAGGAACTACATGTTTAATGTAAATGTTTTTTATATTCCCTTAGTACTTCAGTAACAGTCTTCAGTGTATAAAGAACCAGGCTTACAGAACAGAGTTCAGACAGAGTGAATAATAAAACATGCTTTCTCTTTAGAGGTGAAATGAATAACCACTGTGTAGTTAAGTAATTGTAATTATCTTGATCCTACCTGCTTCTCTCCTCTCTGTATTCTGTCCAGGATTGTCTTTCCCTCAGGCAGTGATTTGCACACTCAATCACTGAATGGTGATTTTCTAATGCCACTGGAAGCTGAGTAATATGGAAACAGTCCTAGAAATATTATGGCTGAAGAATTTCAGTTACCTTTTACCTTTTTTTCTTCCCTGTATTGCAAACCACTTGATAAACATAGCCTCAAAAGCTCAGTTAGAGCAGAAACATTATTAGGTTCTTATTACTCCTTTAAAACTCTTTGAAGCTCTCATCTTCCCAGAAATTTTGTTCTGCTGTGTCCCTTGCATCATGAGGCATTGGGGAGGGAGAGAAGAGCTGGTACAAGGGTAGCCTTCCTCTGAGCAGAGGGGTCTGCAAAGATTTCTTCTGTGCTCATTTTCAATCAAAGGCCTTACAAATTGCTTGATCTGGGGGCAGGTCCCTCTTACCAGGGACTGGGGTATCCGCTCCAAGCCCACAGAGGTAGACTAATACCATTTGGCTAGAGGAAGGTAATTTTGATTTATGGTATAGACCGAAGGATTTCAGTCTATTCAGGGAAAGATAAGACACAAGATTCTCAAAACAAGAATGTACTTTCTACCCAGAAACACTTCTGAAAGTAATCTGAAAGTACTACTGTGCCTGGCCATTTTTTATTTTTAGTTATTATTATTTATGATAACTTACAATGCAATAGCACTAATAAACCTCAGTTCACAATGAAGTCCCTTCTCATTGCATACAAGAATGACTGTGCTGTGAAGAGTTAAGGCTCTCTTCTGCTGAAAGTTGTTGGAGCTCTCCCCCTCCCTCTATTTTCCTTGAGCAGGATGCCAAGAGTGATGTCTGCCTCCACTGTAAATAATAATAGACCCAGTGGGAATTGCCTGAACCTGCATTCACTTTCTCTTAAAAAAGGAAATAACATTTTAATGAAGTCCATTTCTCCTGGCTACTTGGAAGAGAGGCCAGGTTACTTGTACTGGTGGTTGCTCATGCTTCAGTCCCTTTTTCTGCTTATAGCTTGAGTTTGTTGTTTGTTTTGCACATTTTGCCACTCTCCCAGTGCCTTGTTAAACATTTTGTACTAGGTGGATGAATGAGCAGTTGAAGTCTGTCCTTTTCACCCAGCCAGATATGACTCCAAATCAAATACCTGCTCTGAAAAAAAAAAAAAAAAATAAAAATTTGGAACTAGAAAACGAGTCAGTCTTTTGAGTGAGCAACAAACTGCAGTCCTATGTTTGAGGATAGATTTTAACCCCAGTCTTGAACCACGATTCATCTGTACTTTAACATGCTCCTGGCATAAAATGGAGAAGGGACATCAAATACAGCTTTTCCAGTAGGGCACTTGTATAGTCCTCCTGGCTGTGACCTGAGGATCCCAGACTTGTCATAGCTGCTCTTAGCTGGACTAGTCATTTCACAGAACTAAAACAGATTTTAAATATTTTCCTTATGCTATTTTTTTCCCTTGGATTCAGAACCATTGAATTACCACTTAAAAATTACATTTTTAAAACAGAGTTTTAAGTGCTTACTATTTTTTTTTCTAAAATAAAATTATGTTTTTATGGCACATTTTTACTTCAAATAATTCAGTTTGGAATTCTGAGGTGCATTTTACAGTCAGTGTAAAATATGGATATCAAGATGGAGTTGCAGACTTAAAAACATTAAATTATCAGTAATTCTGTTGACTGTAAACTCATAAGGTCTATTGCAATTTTCTTGCTTTATTTTTTTATGTAATGCAGTTAATGGGATTTCCTTTAAATAACAAAATGGACTCTTAGGCACAAAAAAAAAGTGTGATTATTATTTGAAAAACACAATAATTTTAATAAAAACTGTCCCTTTATCATTGTGTTCCTAATGCACATCTGAACCACATATTTAACAGCAGTTAACTTCAGTGCCATTTCAATCCCCCATAAAAATTTTCATAATCTTACTGCAAAAGCATAAATAATAACTGGTATCTTTATGGCTCTTTATATCAATTAAACTGAAATATTTCTTATTTCCTAAGGTAATGGTTCTGTAGTGTTCAATCACATAGTTGTTACTGTCTTTGTCTTCATATCTTTCTGTCCATTTGTATTTCCTGAGAAGGTCTTCGGAGTTGCAAAGTTTTTACTTTTAAGAAAAACAGGGCAAGACACAAATCACTTAGAGAGAGAAGAGAGATCCTGGCAATGCTTATAGATCTTTTGTAGTGAAAAACATAAATACAGTGTTCAGTTGTAAGCAGGAGAGACAGTGCTGGCTTATTGGTTGATGGATTTTTTTTTTTTCCCCCTATCTTTTTTTTTTACACCCTTTATAGAATTGATACTGTATACAGGACTCTAGTGAAGTAGCAGAAATAAAAATTCAATGTCTTCCAAATAAAATAGTCTTTAATTGTTTTTCTCAGTAAGGACTTCTTCCACCTCCACACTAATAAACATTCTTCTGTGCTTCAACTGACTACCCACTCACTTTCTTTCTTTAAAGAATTGTCTGTCCCAATTACCATTGAGAATTTTCAGTCTTTCATTACATTCAGAGCAGTAGGCAATTTAATCAGGTGGTGATCAGTGTAACATTACAGAAAATGACCTTTAGAAAGTGTGTCTTACAAACTTGAATATTCTTGTTTTACCAAACATTTTCTTAGTGTTTAGTTAGTTTACAGTTCTCCTAGGAAAAAAAACAAAACAAAACAAAAAAGTGGATTGGTAGCACTGGTAGCATTGGTAGCAATGCATTGACAACATTGGTAGATACTGAAAAGTACTAAAATATATTTATATTATTTGTTCTTTAATTTGAAGTGTCTTCTCTTGCATGTCAAGCAAATATGGTTTTTCCTGCCACTCATTTATACAAGTTTAAATCAAACATGGAGCTGACTGATGGTGCGGGACATTGGCAACAGCATCATTCCTTGGATGAAAGCCACATTCTGGGTTTTTGGTTTTTTTTTTTTCCCCCTAGTCAAGAGTATCATCTCCCATTACTTGCAGAGAAGTAACCCTCTTGGAGCTGTGACTCAGAGCATCCCTGTGGGCTGTGGGAGCAGAGCTGAGGCGTCTGTGGGAGCTGCAGGAGGGGAGGGTGGTGCTGCAGCTGTCATTTCTTCGGCCTTCTGTAGGGCTTGATGGGCTCTGCCGCATGGCCCAGGGCACAGTGGCTCAAGCAGCTTCTAGAGAGCCCTTTTGTAGAAACCCCTGGAGACTTAAGGCATCACTCTTTCAAAGTGTGTTTAAACTAGGGCCGATATATAGAGTAGTAAAACTGCCAAAACAAAATGACTTACACTGGCATAGCAGGGTTTGGTTCAGCATAATTGTAGTGAAACACGCTAAGCTGTTTGGTGTGTTTGCTGTCTGTGTTCAGCTACAACTTGGTAAATTATAACTACCCTCATGAGCCATTGTAAACCTAGTTTTTAGTTTAGCATATTTAGTTGTATAGTACAAACAAGATCTAAAGCACCTGTCTTTCACTTGTATTCAGATCACAAATCTGTTTGTTGGTTTATTTTCTTTCTCCCTGTTCATGAGGCTAGAAGCACATGTAGGCTTAAAAATGCTGGAGTTCACAGACTCAAAACCCTAAACTTGATCAGACACAGAGCTTTTTATAGATGGTTCAGGTCAGTTAAAACTCATTTGCCATTTGAAGCCTCTGTACCTAGAATCTGCATCACACAAGACGAATAACAAGTTGAATAGGTAGGATTTGACTTCTGAGAGAGTGCATATATTACCTCTTCTCTAGCACTGAGTGTATGCCCCAGGGTATAAGATTCTTAGATAGTAGCATGCTCTGAGGATCTAAATATCTTTTTCATGCTGTATTATATTGAGTTACGTAGTTCAACATTACTTAGCACTGCCAGCCAGAGATGGCATCCTCCTCTGTGCATGCTGATCTCTGAATTCCTTTAACATCATCATCATATGTTTCTTCAGATAGACCTCTTACGTGAAGCTGTATCAGAAATACAAAAGTATTTATGTCAAGGAGGCAGGATTATGAGTACCATGTAAGAGAGGTAACTCTAAAAGTGTTATTGTTATAGCAGTTCTGCTTCAGTTTTGATGATGAAATATGAATCAGTTCCTTGCAAGAAAAGAATGCCATTTTCATGAGATCAGAACTAACAAAGATGCACTATCTTTTTCCTTCTGTGGATTAAAGAAATTAACAAAAAACACTATGCCAAAATTTAACAACCCAGTTCTAGCCTTTCATATTTCCTGAGTACATATTCAGGAAGAAAATTTGATAGTGAAGCAATATTTAATACTATTTCTTTCACAGTCATTGAATAACAAATGTTTTCAGCAAAATGAACCTCAGGAGAGAGTCCAAACTTGAAAGCAGTGAAGTAGAAATTGAAAACCAAAAGAGAGAACCTTCAATAGTTATTTACCTAAAAAGAAGTGGATTTGTTGTTCTGTCTTCTGGATTGAAAATCACTTTTACAAAATATGAAATCAGAACATTAAAATACTAGCCACTGATGCTCACCAAATACTGTAATTTCTTGTATATTTTAAGATTCTGCTTTGAGCTGTTGTCTCTAAGCAACACATCAGGCAATGTTTCACATGACTATAAAATATATACATTTTTGTTTCACCTAAATAGTGAAGTTGCTAAAACCCTTGAAGACACCTGTGTTAAATGGTGGATTAGTTGGTAAAAGCCAGAAGATTTATATTTGACTGTTTTGACTCCTCACTATAAAACTCAACTGCGAACGCTGCTCATCAAATGCTCGCATTGAAATGGAAAAGAAGGTAAGATTAAGTGTGCTTTTAATATCTTATAGCAGCTAAAATTACTAATGTTTTTTAAAAAAAGACGTGTTCAATAGAGCATGATTTTAAGGATGTACCTTTTTCCTTATTCAGAGATAGGAATTACTAAGTGCATAACAGGAGATGAATTGAAGAAAGGTCTGGAGGGAATATTACAGATGTCCTAGTCATGAGAAACTTTGCAGAAAGCTTGTAAAGCTGCCCACAGATTTGAAGCAGTGAGAAATCTAAATGCCATGGATGACTAAAATTGCTGAGGTTAATGGACTTACATGGTAGGTTTTATGAATGTCACTTAACTGCACTGCTTTTACAGAATAGAGTTTTCCTCTTCTAATAATGTTAATTATGAAGCATATGTATTCTGAGGCAGCATAATGGATACTGTTGTTCCATTTGTGAAAACATTTGATGTTTATCAGTTCTGGTGAGGGACAGCGTACTGCATAATTCTGCTGTGCTTATTTTGTATTGTACCTAATATGGCACTACTGCAGATACGCTTTTTTTGAGTGCCGGTAGAACATCACTGTTGTTTTCTTCACATCAGAATATAGAGTAAAAATCTGTTCCAACTTTTAAAAAATTATAGTCAAGAACGTAAAGTGCACCTCCTTCAATACCTTCATTATTTTAGATAACAAATGAAGGCTTTCTTCAGCTTAATTAGTATTCTTTCTGAAGAACATTAGTCTGATCTGCAATATCTGAAAGTTTCTAATTATTATTTTTTCCCAACAGGTCTTCTGTCTTTTATCCCCTGCAGAACTAATTTGGACTAAATCAAGACATAAGCAAACTTACCAAATGTCACACAACTAGTGGCATGGGCATAAGAGCTGGTAGATGGCAACAGCTACAGGGATTAGAATTCTACGTTCAAAACAGTCTTAACTCCTACCTCTTCACTTCTTTTTCCACTGGCAAATGTAGATAAGATGCTTTTGGTTTTGTCCTTGATATGCAAATATATATGTCTTAATAAAGACCATTGAAAATTTATATTTGTCACTTTTGGTGTTTTATTCTTGTTATCATGAGCAAATGAAGCCGGCAGACAAAGCCCTCTTTCACTGATGTACATCACAAAGCACTCTCTACAGGAGGATGAGATTTCATCAAATATTTGTTAATGTCTTACAGAAAGATATTACTCTAAGATTTGAATTACTCCTCTAATTTTACTGGTGCACCTTCACCTCCATATGATTTATGCTGATTGTGTGGGATCTCCCCCCACCCCATAACCCACTTTCAACTATTATATATTTATATGTTTTTATATACTTACTATAATGACAGCAAATTTTAGAATATAATAGAGTTTGCCTACACCTCACTATTTCAGGAAATGAAAATCCCCCTTTTTTTTTTGTAGTGTGTAAATCCTACCAGATTTAAGCAGATTCAAAGCTTAAGTCTATATTCTAGAAGTTTTGTCATTTGAGCTGCATTTAGCCATTTCTTAAATAATGTGAGTAAAAGATTCCATGCCTCTACCTTACAAGCAAGGAAGCATTGATTTGGAGACAAGTGCTTGAAGATGTGCTCTGCTGTTCATCACTCTGAGGTACTAAATTACAGGATTTCCTATAATGTTCTGCTCCCTTATGCCAATCCCTAACAAACTGGTTTATGAAAGGTTTAATAATAGTACAGCAATAAAATTCACAGCAACTGTTCAACTCCTTATTCAGTTTCTGTCTGTCCTGTGAGTACTTCCAGACTGGATAAAGGATAAAATTCCCTGCCCCTAGTGATGTCGCAAAAAACGAGCATGGTAATTACATACGTTAACAGATTGGTTTAAAGACATTCCTCACAAAAAATGGTGGATATAGAAAAATAGTCAGGAAAAAATGTGGAAGCTGTTGATGTTAAGTATGCCTAAAGCACTACAATTGAGGAAGACCCCCATTGGCTGCTCCATATGCTTGTTCCCAGTGAATGTGTAGGTTTGTCTTTGAGTGATCTGTCTGCAAAGGAAAAAGGCAACCAAAATGCAAGTTTTGTTTCCTGAACTGAGAAATATCTTTGAGCCTTTTACACACAAACTTTTTGAAAATGTCTTTCTAATCCACAGTTCTAATTTGGCTTGGACTTGGTCTTCTGTGATGCATCTTTGAAGATGTTTTGAATTAGGAATATATATATATAGCTTAATACAGGATGAAAATTATTTTACTGCTGGTGGTCTATACAGGATGAATCCGATCCATGAAGAATGCCATTGTTATACAGAGAAATCTATTAAATTTTATTATTTTTAGAAAGAGATCATTTTCTGAGCCCAGTAAGGCTTGTTTTACCACCTCATTTAGAAGCGTGGCCCGATTAACCCTCATGATGTGGGAACTGTGACTGAAGGCTACTGTTGCTCTCGGTGGATTTTTTTTGATAAGAGTCTGGAAAGTGCAGGCTTAGTTTCCCTTTCATTATTATTGCAAGTAGACCATGTGATGGGACTCTGTAAGGGAAATAGTTCCCTTCTTGAATCCCATTAGCCCAGAGTTCTTGCATCATTGCTGCCTGGTATCCAGCCCCCTAGCTGAACCAGGGCACCACCCTGCCTGCCCTGGCATCTGTGGTTGCTGTGACCAACACTTCGGAATGGAATAGAACAGAATTATTAGTTGGAAGTGAGTGACCTACGATGATCATCTAGTCCAACTGACCAATTTAGGGCTAACAAAAAGTTAAAGCATGTTATTAAGGGCCTCTGTATTTATACATACTTAGCCTTTATGCTTTCCTCTTGAACTCAAAGCCAAAGAGTTTATGAGTACATTTCTTCTTCAAAGGAATGAAAGGGCAATTATAAAATGTGGGAATAACTAAGCATTTATCAGAATGCTGTGCTGTAAAGTGTGTGGCTGAAATGTTTGTATGTAACCTTTCTTTTCCCTCCTTGTTGGCTATATTGCACATGTTGTCACTGCAACTCAAGAGTTCAGAGACTATGTTGTGCACCAAATGATTCACAGTCATGCTGGAGTCACTAAGATTTGAACCCTGAAAGTGTTATGAGATTGTCTGTGTGACCGAATTCAAGAAGGCTATGCTAGGCCCAGATGTGTTTGGTGTTTAGATTGATGATTAGGGAAAGTCCCACCAAGCTAGTTAATCCTGCTGTCTTGAGCTAAGCAGGAGAAGCCATTAATGTTCAGTGTGAGAATTCAGAAATGAGCTAGGTGTTGTGCAATGCAAATGCATACCTATTGATTTAGTAACTTTTGAATGCTGGGAAGTTAAATGGTAGGAAAAAGATTAAGTTCTTATTGTTATGAGCTGCTATTATCATACTGTTATTATACAAAGTATAAAGTTATATGCCATTAATTTACCTCATTCAGTGTGTTTTCAGAGTTTATATCTTAAAATCCAGTGACACAAGAATTTTCTGTGCTACTTTTTGTAGAATCCTTAGTCCGAGGAGCCATAGGACTCTGGATCAGAAGAAAATCACTGAGCTCCTTCTAGTAGCTGGAAAATCTGTTATTTTCTTATGTATTTATCTCACAAATCTCTGTCTAAATTCTGTGCTGATTTCATCCAAAGTCACCCAGGAGGCAAGAATGGGGTCTCTCAATTGGGAGCTGGTTCTCTGTCATCCATTTTGGATCAAGAGGCTAAAGGATTTAACTCCACAGTTCTTTGCTTCTCCTAGCATCCATCTCCCCTCTTAGGAAATAGCAATAAAAAAAAAAGTATTTACATAGATATTTTAGGGGTTAAGTAATTAATGTTTTGAGTAGCTTAATGCAGAAGTACTTTTTATGATTAAGTACTGCTTTAATTAATTAGTTTAGGAATTTGATAATGTTCTTTGTCGGCTCCTGCTGTGGTTCATTTAGAAGAATGTTATTTGGTCTTCCCATGGGAGTATAAAGGACGGTATGCCCAGAACACAACCACAGCCATTGTCTCAGTCCCTCCAAAAGAGACAGGACTTCATAGTTATTAGAAAAGTTCAATTTCTTTCTATGTAAAAATGTTGGAAAGCAGAGGAAATATTGGTGCTGCTTGGCAGGACTGTGTACGTGACTGTCCATGATTTAATAGTAACTGCCTGTTTTCCTAGCACTCCTCTTGATCCTTGGGACTAATAGGCCAGATACCTGTCATAAAATATGCCTGATATAACTCTTGGTATGTAGTATATTGAAATAAAATTGGGGGGCATTCTACCAGGTCTTCCCACCTAGTTATTGGTATCTAGACTGCCCCCCCTTTGGGCTACTTGGGAGATGTCAAAGGACACTTACCTAAATTCACATCTAACCAGAGAAATAAAAATAGTTGTATGTGATTGGGCAAGTTTGTACACCTACGCAATAATGGCTTCATTTTCCAAGCTGCTATTCCTGTTGAATATTGCAGATGAGGCACTACTTAAAAATGCAGACTGTGATAGGTAAAATGACTAGTAATCATGCCAAGAGCATGTCTGGATCACTGTCCTATTATATTTCAGGAGAACTCTTTGATAAACATATCTTTTCATCAGTAAATGAAAGCTAGAATTGCAATTTCTTTTGTGATAAACTCAAATAATCCATGTTTGCGCCAAGCTCAGATTTTGGAGGCAGCACCCTTCAATTACAGGGCAAATGTGCATTCGGATATGAAAGGTAAACAGTAAAGTGTAATTTTTGGTGAGAAAGTTCTCCCTGCCTTGTTTTTTCTACACCTTAAAGAGAAAAGGGTAGAGAATTTATTTCTTGATACAGTCCAGATATATCTCTTCTTCCAAACTTAGGAAGCTTTTGCAATGAAGTGTTACTGCTTTGTGCCTTGAGGCCACCACACTCAAAAATGCCTCAAGTATTTGAGGCATTTTAGCCATGGGGATATTTCCCTGTTGTCTGAAAATCCCAACTGAATAACTGTAGCTGGGTAGTCACCTCTGATCCCTAAATTCAGTCTATTCATCTCTGCAAATGCTGAAATTCAACTCTACTTTTAACTTTCCTCCACTTTGCATTGGTTCACCAGCTCTCTGCCTGGTGGCTAGCATGGTGGAGCCTGATTCCAGATTGTGGCTTCTAGATGCTATGGAAACAGAAATAAACATTTTATCCTTTTTTTTGTGTGTGTGTGTGTGTGTGTATTTCATATTATGTAAGTGCACTAGTAACAATGCATGGCACAGGGAATGCAGTAATTGAATGTGCTGTGTGGAGCGTTCTCTTTGTTGCTTAGCAATTAAATGTATGCATGTTACAGCAGCACTGACAAAAATGCTAATAAAAGGTGACAAGTTATATCTCCAGAAAAAATTACACAATTAAGAAAAAAATCTCTGACAAGATACAGGAGCAGCAGCAAATGGTACATACTGATAGATCTTGTCCCTCCTGAAGGCAAGATCTTCAGGTACTGGCCACTAGAGGGGCTGAGATGATGGGAATAGAAGGTATCCACATTTATAGCATGGGCTACAGACACACAGTTGTGCAAACATCATGGTAAGGCTTTTTGTTGTTTTTGTCGTTGTTCCTTTATTATTTGTACATATTTTGCTCTGTAAAATGTCTAGAAACCTGTTTTGTTTTCTTTGTTTCATTTTTCTCCTTGATGTTCAGGTTTGCAGATTTTTCACAGCATCTCTTTCAATCGAATTTCTGACTTTCCTAACAGATCCTTGTGTCACAGTGTAAGGTTTTATTTATATAACATGATGCAATCTATCGTGTTAATGTAAACAGATTTCTGTATAAAACCGATTCTTTAAGAATACCAAACTACTGGGGGTTTTTCTGTGTTTTTAGTTTTTCTTTTTCTTTTTCTTTTTTTTTTTTTTTCTTTTTTAAAGTCAGACCAAAGATTAAACAGATGAATTCCATTATAGGATGTAATTCTTAAAAATTCTTTAAAAAGCTCAGCATTCAGTGACTCCTTTCTTTCTGGGATTTGTATGTTAAACCTTTTGCTCCTTCTCTCTCACCTTTAGTTTTTTTCCAAAATCCCTGTCACTTGCGTTGTGCTCAGGAAGTGCATGGCTTCTTGGACTGGTTAATACTTATTAAAACACTTGCTTTGCTGTGGATAAACATAGTTGTCAGTCTTATTTTAGAGATTTTTCTGAACCGGCTTCACACATTGTTGCATGAAATTCTTTTCACTACATTAAGAGAATCATTTACAGGCTAGAAGTAATTGCTCTTAAATTGTTTATTAACGTCTATGGTATTTAGAAAATATTTCTAGTTATGTGCAGGATTTCAATACTATTTCTTCTAGCAATTCTTTTTGGTATTTTAGAGCTTTTTCTCATTAGATTTCTGCTCACCAAAGTGCTGATTCTGCACTTGACAGTCTGCCTGAATAGTGAATTGCAGGATCTGGGCCCAATTTAGATCTATTTATATTATAGTCCATTTCATTTTAACTGAATGCAAGTACTAATTTGGCTGTACTTGCTTTCAGCATTATCTCAAGTTGTGCCAAATCATCAGACAGTCCATTTGGAGTTTGGCGGGCTTTGCTGTAACTCCTGCATTTTTGGTCAAATGGTATTGAAAAATGCTATTTATCAAAAAGTTTAACAAAAGTAACCTAACTCTTGGCTTGGTTCAACAATCCCAGTTCCCTATCCCATGTCTTAGCAGATAAGATGGACCCCGAATCAGAGCAGATCAGATTGTATAAAATGAATCAAATTTCTTTTAATTTATATACTATACCTCTTAAGAAATAAAAATGAATACATACAGAAAAAGTAATGATGACGAATTGGAACAATACTTCTCTTCCCTATCTTCTTTATGAGTGTATTGATAGAACAGTAACTGAGATAACTGCACACAGAGCAATGCTTTCTTATTGATTCAAGCAGCAAAAGGCTATTCAAAGAGATTTTTTCAAGCTAGTACACCACACCTTATGTTCACTTCACTTGTTATGTTTCTTTTTTTCCAAAAAATTATTTTTTTAGCATGAGTTAAGCAGGCAGGAATAACCCCATACAGATGAAAATGTATCTGAATCCCAAGCCAGATAGGGTAAGGATGGTAAGTGCAAGACAAAGGGAGTAGAAGAGCAACAGATCATTATGCTAAAATACCCTGTGTGTATTTGGTTTCAATCTTTTCAGCAAGATGGTTTAAAACTTGTTCAGGACATTGAATCAAACTTCTGGAACAGAAAAGATTTGAATCCACTGGGATGATATAAAGACAAATTTCCTTGATTTCTCTCTTCCTTCTTTTTCCTACTCCAGTAAATGTTATCATAGCAAAATAAGCTTTGAAAGAATCAGTTTGATTTGTGAAATACTTTTCTTCAAAGGCTGCATTTTGAAAGCTATTTTCAGATAAGCCTGTGCTATCTAGAAGTAACAGAAATATTTCATGCCCTAGAAAGATTTTTTAGACATACTTGTATTCCTTCCTTCCCACATTACCTATAATGACATGCAAACATGGCATGTGCATGTCTGTATATATGTATGTATGTGTGCAGGTAAAATGCACTGTGAAAAAGCATATAAGCAAATACTTTATTGAAATGTCTACTTAAATGTCTGCCTGAAAATGCATGTGGTATATTCTTTTTTAAGTAGCCTCCTCCTGGTAGTACCTTCACTCAGATTCTCACCATTCCCAGATAGTGTTCTGTAAATACCCTGTGAGAATGACTAGCAGGGAGGATGATCTTGCATAACAGGCAGCTGACTAATTTAGACCAGGAACATTGATCTACAATGACTGAAATAGTCTCTCACTCTTGTTCTGATTTCGATATTTGAAGTTTTGGGATTATACTCATGGATACTTCCGGAAGCCACTGTTCATATATTCTACCATTTTCAGGTAGAGCAAGAAAGACATAAGCCATTCTGAATATCCCAGAAAGGGTAGGATTTTCTGAGTCATGTGTGTTTCTGACACAGAGAGGTGTATGTTAAATTTTTTTAAATTAATCTCCACCCTATACCACTCTTTAGATATATACCATAATAGACCAACTTCTTGATCTTTCTGAGCATGCTACCTTGTCCTCCATATTTTATTCACCTTCCTAGGCACTGTAGCTTGACCTAAGCTGTTCTTCTCTTTTTTTTCCAATTAGATTAATTAAGGTTTTCATGAAGAGACTGCCTCCAAAAACTTACTGAAATAATGAAAGTCTTTTGTCCATCTCTCACCTGTTCTTCTGTTTTGGACCACCCAAGTAAAGATTGGGACTGTGGGGTATGTTTCAGAGGTACACTAATGGTGCCACTTTTGTGGCCACCTAGCCACTGTTATTTGAGACACTGATTTAAGTCAGTGCTGGACACTGCAAAGAGGCAGGACTTGCTCGAGACCTGGTCTGTTCTGGGTCTGAAGCCAAGGGACAAGCTGAGCTTGCAAAGTGAAACTGTCTTTGAGCATAAGTGAATACTAATGAGTATTGCTGCTTGAAGGTCATCTCCTGTGTTTTCATTTGATTGATACTCAGCCCTTAACATGGGTGTTTACACAGGTACAGTGCCATTGAGTAGTATGTGTATGTATTTGCAAACACGTATGAGTGTCTACTGGGCTTGCTCTTTGCCACATTAAACCTGCTCTTCAACCATGTTCCTGTACTTCTGTTAGAAGAGACCTTAAAGAACTTCAGATGCGCTCTTATACATGTGCTACATAGACATACATCTTATATTCTTTGCTACCATAAAAATATGACTCATCACTGAAACGAATTTTGTTTTGAATAATAGTGAACTGGATCTGAATTCCTAAAGTAAAAAGAAGTTGGAAAAGAAATGACTGGGTAGTTTGCTAGTTTTAAGTAATGAATCACATTAAAAAAAAAAAAAAGGCTTCATGAAATATATGCCCATTAAAAGCCCCCCAAACCTAGAACTGTAAAATTTGTTGTTCCTCCTTCTGTTTATTTAGCTTTGTATTTCTATTGCAAAAATACATATTAAATGAGAAAAGCACAGAAAAAGAATAGGTTAAGAAATGAGTAGCCAGTTCTGCAATTAAACTTTATAGGAAAAGCAGCATTCATTTCTTCATTTCTCCCAAATATATCTTGCTTACTATAATCAACTCAGCAGTTTTAATCTTAAATTGGTTCACATTAAACTGCTTATACCTAACTTGCAGAATGCATCATTATGACAAAGGTTAACTTGCTTGAGTCAAAATTTTCTTCCTCACTAACAAAAACAAGAAGAAAGTGATGGGTAAAATTTAGAACAGTATTGTGTAATAAATGAGTAATCTGAGAAAACGTAATGCATAGACAACAGTCTCTTCTTGGTGTGCTGTTGCTCAGATACGCAGCTTGTCTGAAGCTAAATATACCAATTTATAAAAAGTGCATATTTGGTGTTACATACCCCTTGAGCCTGAAAAACAGTGAACGGGAAGAATAATATTGATATAACTGGTTGCCTATTTGAATAAGCCCTTACAGGAGTACAGTAGGCTACAGTGGAGTTAAGATTCAAAAATTACATTGCGATACATGTTTTGACCTGTGACTGGGAGGAGAGGGAATTCAGAGACATCTACTCAAAGGCTTTTTTTACATTTCTGATCGGTGCAGAAGAGGAGCTCTTCTGTGAGAATAGCTTGGCACAGAGCCCACATCCAAGCAATAGAGGGGATGAAGTTAGATGTGCATATCATTTTTAAAGTGTGTGATTTGGTGCTCTCAGGCTGGAGATATTTGTTAACCAATTGATATAAAAGAATAGCTTGTTCTCAGTTCAGCAGAGGGAGTCTTTGAAGCAGAAAGGATTATAGACACCCTCTTTGATAATCTCAGCATTTTAAAACATTTCTTTAACTTCATATTAACTTCCGATGCTCTGTTTGCTACTGAATATAGATGTATTGATCGAGACATTAGTGGGAAATACTTTGGCTGTCTATTTCTTATGAGACACTAGTGGTAAGGAGTTCATGGACTCTTTGCCTTTTGGACTCATTCTCTTCAGCAGAATGAGAGTAGCTTTCAGTCTGTGGTATTTTATGGATGCCACAAAATCAGTCTGGCAGACTTGGTGCTGGTGACCATTCAAAGATAGATGTGGGTTTTAGGGAAAGCTTGGTTCTCTTTTCAGCTGCTCAGGCTTTGCAGAAGGTGAAGTGTCTGAGGCTTGCTCACTCCCAGTAGAAATCCCTGCCAAGAGGACAGTGGTTTGGAGTGCTATGTTGAGTGCGTGCTGACCTGTGGATAAATGAAAGACATTAGAGTAGCAATTATGTCATTTTAACAGCTGAGGGAGTATTTGCCCTCTAGATGGAGCTGTCCACTTGTATTACAACAGTTGACTACAAACACAAAGGCTAAAGATGAAATCTTTCTGCTGGAAGACTGGTCATCAGAGCCCTGCAGCCAGCAGACACCCAGCTCAAGCATGGCACTGGCTAGCACTTGCAAACTCTTCTCTGGCTCTCTCACAGATGTGGGCATGGTATAATAGACTGCAGGGCAGATTTCCCTGTTTATAGCAAAGACTTTTATTCCGGCTTCCATCCCTGGCTATTTTCTCTCATGCTCTATCTGCTCCTTTTTCTTGTTCACCACTTGCAGCTCACTTTGTCTCTTAGCACCTTCCAGACCCACAGAAGCTGCCATTTTCTCAGTGTTTTCATTGTCTCCTTAAATTAATCTGCCAGCTGCATTCTATATGATAATGGCTTTTTTATAGCTGTGTTTTCTTTATACTGTGTACTCAATTGCTGTGACTGTGAAGCTGCACGAAATTTGTGCTTTAGGTAAAGTGGGGGCATGTATTCTGTGTGCCTGTAGCTGTACTTTGAATGATTTCTCAAGCATAATTCTTAGCTTTACAGGTCATTGCATCTCTAACTTAGATTAATTTAATCTGAGGAAAGCCTGTATTTGTCTTAAATACTGTCTCATTATAAATTATCTTGTTTAGGGATTAAGATACTCTGCCATACCGTGTAATGCTGCAGCTGAACCCCTATATGAAGCCATATTTAGGGCTGACTTCTTGGTTCACAAGAAGCTGGGGCTGTGAATTTTCATTGTACTGGGTATATGTGTCCCCAAACAGAAGAAAATGTGTTTCTGTGCCAAGCAGCTTGTAACATATTTTAAGTAGCATGATGTGATATACTTAATAGTTAGTATACAGAGGTCACAATTTTTTTGGCATTTCTCCCAGGAAGGAAGACAGGAGCACAAGTAGGCAAAAGTAACATCAACTAGTTTAAAAAGTCAGAGTAGCACTCTACCAATATATATCAGCCTTTTGGTGTACTCTCCTCCCACTGTTACCCAGCTTTTATAAGCTCCCACTAAACTGCTCTTCTGTTTTGGCTGAAACCTGGATACAAGTTTATTTAGTAAGACTTAATCAGAAGGAAAACCTTCTTCACATTTTCATTTATATTGAAAAATTTTGAGCAGAGAATAGTTCAATACAATTAATACCACTTTCTATGACTCATGTAGATATTAATGGCTTCTATGGAGGGCATAAAGTAGTTGCCTTGTGACATGTTTGTCCTTGAAGACTGGAGATTTCAGGCAGTGGATTAAACCATTTTAAATGAACAACTGAGTCTTTTGAACTTCTAGGAAGTACTTTCCTTTCTTTTTAATACACCTAGCTGTCATAAATGGAAATTGTGCATGAGAAAGTGGCCATTGCTGATTTGTTGTTTCATATGACATGTAATGCCTTGGCCAAAGTATGTTATTCTGAAATGAGGGATTCCAGGAAAAGCTTTGTTTTTAAATTGGGTTAAGAAAGTAAAGGTATGACAGATGGTATTCTTAGTTTTCACAGGCTGGAAATCTGATCAGAATACAACCTACCAACTTAAAAGGCAGTATCAAGTGAAATTTGCATATCTACCTTTTAAGAAAGAATTTATGATTTTGGGAGTGTTGTTGTTTGAGTACTTGGGGTTGGCAATACTAGAAGAGATTATGTGCAATTGGGTGTCAAGGGGACTATATAGCCTGTCTCAGTAGCAGGAATAAGCTTCTGATGACATTGATTTTTGTAGCTATATTTCAGTTCAGTTCCTGGTGAAGGTTTCAAGTTTTCTACCTGCTTGTCCTGTTCCCAGTGAGCACTCTGCCCTTCCTGAAAAAGGGGGAAAAGGTTCTCGGTGAAACTTTCTCAAGGATCACATTGGGGATATTAAGAGTAATATTAAGAACTTTCACCTAAAGGGATCATCAGCAATATCAAATACAGGGAAAAGGAAGGGAAGTAGCTGGACTGATAAAAAGTGCATTGATCAGTCTTTGTCAGATAGGTCATCTGGTGACTAAAGGCAATTAGCTGTAGGGAGGTATTGAGGTGAAGAGATGAAGAATAGGTTACTTAGATATGGAAGGAGTGGTCTTGGTGATTCTGGTACGTTTTGAAAAAAAACAGGCAATAACAGTGAGCAAAATCAGCTGGCATGCTGAGGGGAACTTAATTAGAAAGCTACATGCAGTAAAAGAATAAAAGAAATGTTTCTTAGTGACTATTGAGGACAGAGACACTGGACACAGTTTTCAAGACCTGTTTTATGGTATACAAAATGACAGTGAATTCAGGAAATATTATGAGGTCTAGTCAATTTGACATTTACTTAACAATACTGAAAAAAAGAATCATGCTGATTACTATCAGATAAAGCAAACAAACAAACAGTTTGTTCTACATTTAGCTGTTTCTTACTACAACAGACAGGGAATCAAATCATGGAAGACAAACTTTAAATTTTCTTAGAAGTAGGAAGATTTACAATAACACTAAGTGTATTCATCTGAATTTGGCTTGCTAAATCCCCAGCTAGTGCTTCTCATCTGGCATCCTGTACATCATTTTCTGGGTTTCAGCTTTGCAGTGGCCAAGAGCAGAGAGCTGCTCTGCACATGATGCTCAAACTAGGGTCTAACGAAGCATTGCCACTGCAAGGTTTTTACTGCAATAATTGTTCTTATACACAGATGTGTAATAATTTGCCTCAGCTAAGAGTCTAAACTTAAAAAGATAAAAGCAATGCAGTTAAAAGGCTTATAAACCAAAGAGATTTTTTTTTTTTTTTTGTCTGAATAATTTTGGTGCATTTGGTGAATTTTAATGCTTATGGAAATGAAAGATTTTATTGGAGGCAAAGCAAGTGTAGGCAGTAACCATAGTGACTTCTACACATCTCAGCTTTGCCAGTGTGCTTCAGTTCTAGTCTGCAAAATCCTAGTTATCAAACATTTGTAGGTTCTTATTGGGCAATCACGATGAAGGGTTGATGCAGGGGTTTATTGTCCTTTACACAAAAGATAGAATCACAGGAACACAACAGTCTTTTGCTGAGTCTCTCACTGAGGTCAAATCTAAATTATGAAGCATTAAAGGTTGCTACTGTGAATATTAATATTATTGCGGATGCATTTTTTTTTTTTTTTTTTAATTTCTTCCCCACTGTCAGGGTTAAGTAATCCATCAGTGATACCTGTATTTTTGTCATATCTTTCTCTGGCTCTCAGCCACACTTAAAGAAGAGCCCGTTGACAGATGTACTGTAGTATGATTTTCTGAGCTATTGCTAGAGGATTTTACTTCTTCTTCCTGACCATTGCTAATGAGTAGTCTTGCATACATTGTCTTTCTGCAAGAAGCATGAAACTTAATAGAAATAATCTACGGGAAGAATATTTCTACTATTTTGTTTGCTATGTCAGAAACAGCTTCACTGTGTTTAGTAGTCATACTAAACAGTCCTTTCACTGCACATTTTAACTTCCATAGCTTATGCTAGAAGCCTCTGAATTTATTCAAGCTAAAAAATGAATTAAAAGTTGTAGTAGATGTCAGCTTGGGAACTTTCTTTTGGGATGAGAGCAAGGTTCTGTGAAACTAAAATGCAAGCTGATAGAGAATGCAGAAAATCTAACTGCTATTAAATGAAATTATTGTATATTTGCCTATTGAATATTGCAATATTCAGTATTGTATATAATTTCATTAAAGTATTCTGGGATTCCTTCATTACTAAAATGCAGTTTCCCTATCTCATGTTGTGAGGAAGCATTAAATATAATTCTATTAGTTTCTAAAATAAAAGGCAAAGTTGCTGATAAAATAGGCCTTGTAAAAATAAGTAAGTGTACATTATTGATTATTTTGATGTGTGTAAATACATGCAGCTGTTTATTACTTTAAGTTAACATGTAAGATTGAAGAGAATTTGCATCAAAATGTATTTTTAATGAACATTATGGCATCCATTGTACCATGTTTTTATATCTAGCTCGGATTTGGCACAGGGGAAAAGTCATGTAAGTACTGTAGGTTTTTCTACTTTTGAAAAAATCACCAGTGATATGCTGTTACTTCAGGGGTTTCAAATTCAGAGGCAGGAAAAAAAGTATATTATCTAGCTGTTGCTAGTATGAAGTATGCTAGTACTTCAGTATGAAGTAGGGTCTCAGAAGAAAAACCCTTCAAGAGGACTTTGTAAAACAGATAGTTAGAAGCAGTTCTTGCTTTGAAGATCTCTCAGTTTATTTAAACAATACAAAAAGTTTTTGTTTTCCTGATTCTGTCTTAAGTAAATGTGCCAAGGCATGGGTGTGTCTGAACTCAGTTTTCTTGAGATTTGTTATTCTGAGATGCTCAAAAACATCAATGGAAAATACTGAACCTTGTATTTTTTTTTCCCTGAGAGCTAAATCATTCCATCTCACTTAACTAATACATTGATTGACTTTATCGAGTCCATAATAGTTCTGAGTTTATGAGCTGTGATGCCTGGAAATGGATTAGTGCCAGTGCCTATGATGAGATATGGCCAGAAGACGACTGTTTTGTCTCATGACAACATTTGAGGTTACAGAACGTGACTTTGTTTCACTTTCAGAAGAAAGTTTGTCTTCTCAGATAACTCTGTATCAGCCAGGTCAAGGACCTGAAAATTACGTCAAATGCCACAATATGTTCTGATTTGAAAAAGTCCAAACTGCAGTACTCCAGGTGTTGCAGCACAGCATGCATTTAATATTGTGCTTACATAGCAGTCATATTTGCATACTGGAGGTACAAAGCATAGATTATGTGAAGCAGAATTCTGTTTACACACCAGTCATTACTATTAGCAAATAACCAAATAAAGTTAATGCAAATCTGTAGGCTGTTTACTTGTCATGGCTGTGACTTGGAGACAATGCTTCCACTGGGATCTTCATAAGTGAGGTGCCTTTTTTGGGCTCACCAGCCCCTGAGAAAGCCTTTGAACTGTCTGCAGCTGCTGACACATGTCTCTCTCACCCCTTCCACAAAATATTATTTATCCGCTTTTGCTCTTCCCTGATGCTTTCTCCTTGGTTTCTTACACAAAGCCAAATCAAAGTTGTAATCTTCATATTCCCTGGGCTAAAACCTCAATTCATCCTTTTCTATTCAAGCAGAAGTTCCGCTTGTATTATAAGTGAATAATTCTCCTTTTTTCCCCCCATTTCTTTTGCTTTCTTATTTTAAAATATATTAAAAAAAAAAAACAAACAAACAACTCAATACAGAGGTAAGTAAAGAAGATCTTACTGAGCATTATTTCCAGGAATTCAGACTTAATTTAGTTGGGGTATTTCTGATTTCAAACTGTACATTTCCCACTTTGCACACAGCTGACATGAGCATGTCATAAGCCTGTAGTCCCATCCCAATGTTTTTCACTGAAATGCAGCTACTGATCACATTCACAAACTAACAACACAATTGTACTGCTTGAAGAATTCCCAGATTCTTCAGCTTGTCAAAGGAGAACAGATTCCTGGATGTGACGATAGGGTTGTGTCTGTACAGGTAAGAATCAGGGGGAAAGGCTGATATCATGGTGGGGGTCTGTTATAGACCACCCAAACAGAATGAAGAGGTGGATGAAATATTCTGTAAGCAGTTGGGAGAGTTTTCACTATTGCTACCCCTTGTTCTGATGGGCGACTTCATCTTCCCAGATGTCTGCTGGAAATACAATACATCAGAAAGAGAACAGTCCCAGAGGTTCTTGGAGTGTGTAGAAGATAACTTCCTGATGCAGCTGGTGAGGGAGCCAACAAGGTGCACTCCTGGACCTGCTGCTTGTGAACAGAGTGGGACTTGTGGGGGAAGCAATGTTTGGAGGCCGTCTTGGGCACAGTGATCATGAAATGATAAAGAGTTTTCAATTCTTGGGGAAGTAAAGAGGGGGGTCAGTAAAACTGTCACCTTGGACTTCTGGAGGGCAGACTTTGACCTGTTCAGGAGACTGATTGGCAAAGTCCCTTAGGAGGCTGTCCTGAAAGGTAAAGGAGTTCAGGAAGGCTGGACATACTTCAAGAAGGAAGTCTTAAAGGTGTGGGAGTATCTGTCCCTGTGTGCCAAAAGGTGAGCTGGTGGGCAAGAAGATTGGACTGGCTGAATAGAGAGCTTTGGGTGGAACTTGGGACCAAAAGGAGGGTTTATGGCCTTTGGAAGAGAGGGCAGGTCACTTAGGAGGACTACAAAGATGTAGTGAGGCTATACAGGGAGAAAATTAGAGCCAAAGCCCAACTGGAACTGAACCTGGCTTCTGCTGTTAAAGATAATAAAAATGTTTCTATAAATACATTAGCAACAAAAGGAGGAACTCCATCCTTTATTTGATGAAGGGGGAAACATAGTGACAAGGGATGAGGAGAAGGCTGAGGTGCTTAATGCCTTCATTGCCTCAGTCTTTAGCAGTAGAACTAGTTGTTCCCTAGATAACCAGTCCCCTGAGCTGGAAGACAGGGAGGGGGTGCAGAATGATCTCTCCTCACAAGTAACTAGTGGCAGAACAAGAGGGAATGGCCTCAAGCTGCACCAGGGAAGGTTTAAACTGGACATTAGGAAAATTTTTTTCACTGAAAGGATTGTCAGGCATTGGAACAGGTTCCCAGGGAGGTGGTTGGGTCACCATCCTTGGATGTGTTTAAAAGCCATATAGACGTGGTGCTTGGGGATATGGCTTAGTGATGGACTTGGTGGAGTAGGGTTAATGGTTGGACTTAATGATCTTGAAGGTCTTTTCTGACCTTGATGTTTCTATGTAAGATTTAGCGAGAACCTGATCATCCTTCGGTCCTTCCTCTTATATTTTTTCCACAGTTTCTCAATATTTTTTTTAGAGCAGAATTTTTATTTTTGTCATAAAATCCACTGGCTATATTTCAAAGACACCTGGAACGTGTAAATTCCAAAACCAGATAGGAAAAGATTGTCTCACATCACTTCTTCATCTATTCCAGCTGAGAAAATTGGGAAGGAAAAGAGGAAGGGGAAGTCAAAGCAACAAACACAGTATTGCAAGTGAAAGAAATGGTCTTGCCATGGGACATAGATCAGAAAATGAAAAAATTGAAAGATAAAAGCCTGTCATTTATCACAAGTCACTGGTAACTATTTTTACTCAAAAAAAGAAAGGCTCAGAAAGTCTACACTGATATTCTCAAATGAGTGGTTTCTGAGGCAGCATTACCTGAGAAAAATATTTGTAGGATTGGTAGAAGTTTTTATAAAGTTTGTTAAAATTTAGCAGTGCAAAGTTGAGACAATTCTTAACTGCTGTAAGCTTACACATCTCCACAGGTAGAACAAGTCTTTACTGTTTGTTTTTTTCTTTTCCAATCATCATTTTAAGATACCAAGTTCATGGGTACATTCTCAAAATGCAACTGCAAAGAAAATGTTGGAAGCTCTGAAAAGAAAGAAAAATGGTGGGCTATTAAAAGCCTCTAAATTAAGCCTTCTGGAGATGTTGGTATGAAGAAAAAGGTGAACTTTCTGAAGCAATCTCATTGTCTTTAAACGAAGGTGTTAGTGGTACTTTGTGTCTGTGTGTGGTATTGTTGCTATATGGTCTTTCAAGATTGTCTTTCTTTTTGTTGTTATTATTGCCATTCTTCAACTCTTGCATTGAAGAGTAGCCAGACCTTTTTGCAGTTTTGCAGTAAATGACCAAGGGATTGTTGTTTACAAAGCTGTCCAGCTCACAGATCCATCTTTTACCTTGGTAATATCAGAATATAAAGCACTTCTCACACCCTAACATAGTTTTATGACCATGCAATAGCTTTGCTAGTCAATGTTAGGACCATTTTATAGCTTTGATCTTCAATGAAGAAAACTGTCTGCATAAATCACCTCTCTGCCAGTTGGAATATTTTGTCACAATAACTATAAGTTATAGAAAAATCCAGATCTGAAATGCTCTAAGAATTAAACTTTTAGGCTACAAGAATGAAGCTTGCCAACCATCTGACCTTTGGCTCTTTCCACCAGGCATCCCATAGTATCGAGGTCTATGGTAGAAGAGAGTATTTAGTTACTGCTTTTATTAAATAGTATTTTGCACAAACTTTTGAACAATAAATGTTTCAACATAGCTCCCTTTCAAAGCAGTGGGGTGTTCCACTGAAATGAGAATCACTTAGAAAAATGCAGTTGCAAAGGCAGAATGATGTTAGACAGAACTTGTAATCCATTTCTTCCAATCTTCTAAACAAGGTGGTTTATTTAAGAGAGTCACTACGTGCAAACCATGATCATGCCTTATCAATCAACAATGGGGCTAACCAGGCTTTGAAACACAAAGCAAAGCCTCCCTTAAAATTTTTAAATGTTTCTGCTCTCAATTATTTTGGTATTGATATGGAAATGAAAATTATGTGTTTTCCCATCAGAACATGTCAGTTTTTATTTGGTAGATTTTTTTTACACCTGTATTCCTAATGGAGTGTGAAATTAAAATGAACATTCGTGTTTTGTTTGGGATACCAGCATTGCAGCTCGTGGTATAGACAGAGTTTATGAACAAGGCTTTTTACTGACTGTTTTAGCTATTAAGTAATAATTTATTGTGATTGTTATTCTTAAGAATGTTTTTAGGTATGATATTGGCAGCAGATATTTGTAGCTTTTTGTTGGGTAATAGGATTTTGACAGGTAATTAAAAGCTGCAGATTCTTCTTCATCATTGTTATATTAAGACAAGAGGTTTTTGGCCTTGTGAGGCTGAAAATCCCCCTTTGGAGTTTTCCATGGTCTTGTTGAAAAGCAATAATGATGAATCTTGGAAGGATTTAAGGAAAAATCTTCGCTTAAGTACATCAATGTAATGCATCTTGTAGTAATGTCTGTTCCATGTGTCCTGTGAGTTAGGTTCAGCTTCTAAAGATATTTTAGATACAAATAGACCTGTCTAAAAGGAGTATGCACTTTTTAGCCCTTAGTATTTTTGATCCTGGCTGCAAACATTAGAAATTATAGCAGTCTAAAATTTCCTTGTCCAAGACCCTTGCTCAATTTTCCTGTTTGCTTGCTGTAGAAACAAATGGAGGTGCAATTGTTTATAAGGTTTTTCATTGTCTCAGTGTCTGTTGTCCTTGTTAATCGACATAAACAAGGGGTGACCTGAGTAAAATGATTAAAGGATGTATCACACAGTGTGCAGTCACTGTTTTCCTACTCAATTTCTGAAAAAGAATGACAAGAATTCACTTTTTAATTGTACAGATTGTTGGTTGTTATCAGTTTAAAATGAAAGCATTGCAATTTTTTGTGAGTATATATATTTTTTGTTGGTTTTGTGTTTTCCCAGTAATTACTATAAGTTACAGTGACACTTACTGGAGATGGCAGAATTTCTTGCTACTCTAATCAGCAGACAAGCTCATTCAACTGAAGCAGTTCCTTCCATCTCTAAAGACACAGTCTACTAAAATATAGGTAGATGTTTTAGAAGGTAGCATCTTTCTGTCTCCTGCCTTTCAGAATGAAGTTTCAATAATCTACTGGTGTTTTATGACTTAAGTTTCAATTCTAATTAGTGGATAGCCTAGACAAAAAAAAAAAAATCCAGTCTACTTATTCTCTTCCCAGGAATGTGCAGATTTATAGACTGCCTTAATGCCTGGAGACATTTATATTCCAAGTATGTCAGAAAGAATAAGCTCCAAAAAGGGAAGACTAGTACAAATTTCAAAGGTGGTCTTAAGACATTTAGACCTCTTTGTTAGGGTATCAGTGGGTTTTTTTATGATCCCAAAAGTAAAGCAAAGACATTAAGAGGTGTAGAATATTCTGTTGTGTGGTCTGCAGTTTTGTCAGATGTCCACTGTTTGCTGGCTTAACCTTAGATGTTGAGGCTTATGACAGTCTCCCCTGGACTGAATACAACAGCTTTCTTTTCAAGGGATTGACTCATTCTTTCACTACAGTTCTTCAGGCCATGCCTGAGACAGCAATATGTTTAACTTATTTTCTCACAGTATCTCCCTACATAAATGGGAACCATTTGGGAATGGTGGTCCATTCTATTTCACACTACCTCTTATAAAGCCTAAAAGCCTCTAAGCAAAGATCAGAACCATCAGGGCATCTTCCACTGGATGATGTTTAACATCCTCCTCTGCACGTGGAAGCTGTGCTCTAAGCTCATCACTGTGTGCATAGTAAGGTCAAAACTATGTTAAAGAAGAGTGGTGACTCCTTAGCCTCAGATGGTGAAAAAGATGCTGTTTAAGAAAATGCACACTTTCCTGCTACATCCTGGAATGGCCTTGAAAGTCTTTGTACATTACCATTTACATTTGTCGTTTCCCAAGACAGGACTGAATTTGATGGAGCAGTGATGAATATTCTTTTTAGCTATTTTCTGCCTCTTTTTTTTCCTGATTCCCTTTTCATCGTCTTTTATCTAGCCAAGAGAGAAACTTCTGGACCATCAATCTCATTTACACTCACACACACTTCCACTTTCTGTTTCTTGTGTTATCTTTATCTTTTGTCATGGAAACACATGGCAAATATTGATGCCATCTGGACACACGGAGTATATGCTTTCCTACTTCCATCCAGTACTGAAATGAAGGGGTTATGTTCCTCAGAGTCAAAGCTGCACTTATGTCTTTTCCTAGAAAGCATATCTAGGAAGATCAGCTAGTGTTATCATGAGGATGAGCACAGGAAGATGGAGTGAGAAGGAGAACACTTGCTCTTGTCTAAATGGGTTTTCAGTGCTTTGAAATGGTTTTTCTCCATTGTTTTCAGTCTTGGAGGAAGGACTTCTCATTAGGATGCTTTTAGAAAACCCATTGAGTTTTCTGTTTTAACAGCATAGCTGCACCTTGGAGCCGTGGATGCTGTGCTCAGATTTTGGTTTTAACCTATGTAGAACTCATGTGAGTCACTGTGGTAGGAGTCAACTCTGAGAGTTGCTTTTTTTATTACCATTTGTACTTCTTGCCTTTGGGACCCCCCCATGTGTAATAGAGAAATTTAGTAAAGGGTGGTGCCTGCCCTAAAGGTACTATGAAGTAAATACAAAATATAAGGGCCAATGGAGGGGTTGGATTTTCAGAAGTGGCCTCTGTTGTGATGAAACTACATCAGTAGGAATGTATATAAAGTCCTCTTGGTTTTTTTGTGGTTTTAAGCTTTAAATTTTTCTACCCCAAAACCCCAACTTGACCAGTGGTATGATGAGCATTGTCCAAACACTAATGTGGATGGATCCTCAAGTTATGCCTTTCTGGTTGTGTATTAAGTTGTTTTTTAGATACAACTCAGCCTGTTAAAGCAGGAGTGTGTAAACTAAGATTTGTGGAGATCCTATTGAAAGATACCCTCGGGTCATTTTTTGAAACTGAGGACCTTCTTCTGAAGTTCTTGCCAACTTCTGCCAGGAAAAATACTAAATATGAAGTTCCTAAGCAATTTGCTTTAGCCACTGGGCACAACCGTGTCCCACAGGGAAAGGTGTGAGGAAGCAAGTGAACCCTGTATCATGTTTAACTCTCCTCAGATCTCTCTATGTGTTAAAGCAAGCAGATGGAAAGTAATTTCAGTTAACTGCGAGTATCATAACATTTCCCAAATATGTATATTTAATGGAATGATTTTTCATAAGAAAACACTGATCTGAGCAATGAAATCCATGTAAATAGAAGCATGAAGCAAACCAGTCTATCAGACTGGATTTCAAAGCAGTGTAAGGATATTTTGTTACAGAGTTCATATTCCAAGCTACTGTGACAAGCAGTTGCTAATTCTAAAAATATTTGCTAAGAGTGGGCTAATTTGTGCATGATTGAAACACTGGTCCTTTTTGCTGTCAATGTATATTTTGCATTTGCAAGGAAAGAGGATATACAGTCCTTATTATTTATTACAAAGAAACTGACAGTTACACTTCTTAACTGAAAGTGATTTTGTTCTTATCTGCCAGCACCACTGTGAGTGCAAAAGGAATCTGAAAAGGTGGCACTGCTCTGTGCTTATGTTTTATTTGCTTTTCTCTCTAGTATGTTTTATTTATTTATTTTTCCACCAGTTTTAGATGGTTGGTTTGTGGGGTTTTTTAATGAGCTCCACCAGACAAGACAGGTTTAATGCTTCTCTTCATTTTCAGCCTTTTAGATGATTATGCAGGATTCATGATAACATATCAGCAGAAGCTGCTGTAGATTGATAGGACCCCATCAAGCACCCTGCCCACTCAATATTATAAAAATTTGTGTCGTCAGTGGTCATGACGTTTGGTAGGAAGTTGCCCATTTATGGATACTAGAGCAAATGATATCATCACAATAGGTGGCTCCTGTCTAAATAGGATCATTTGTGAAATGAGATTACAGGCATTTATCTGGGAAACAGGAGACAGAGGCACCTGCTTTATGTAATTGATATCCTGGGGAATTATTGTGTACAATAATCAAGAGAAATCTTCGTTTCTAATTCTATTATGTGGGAAAAAAAACCCTCTTTTTTTCTCCCTGCATAAAACAAACCCCACTTCCACATGGAATAAGCTCCAGACCATGTTTTCTATTATGCTTGAATATATGGGACATGCATTGCAATCCTATGCTTGCCACACTGCTGCAGTATACTTGTTTTGCAGAGCTCTGTAGCAGGCTAGTCAAAGCTGTGACTAACCAGACCCTTGGATACATACTCTAATCTCTGGCCTTTATTTTTACAACGAATTTGATTTGTGCATTGGTTGTATATTTTTTCTGATCTGTGAGAAGCTTCTTGCTCTGTGTTTGGATGCTGACTGCAATACAGCAATAGTCTTTGATACGGTAAGTCAGAGATGACTCATTTCTTACTCTTGTGTCTTCAATTTATACTTTCTACAACACCATCTCATCAGGTAGAAAATTATGTGTTAATTAACATTGAAGTAGTTAATTTTCAACAGATGCTCTTCCCTTCCCTCCCCCCAGTACTTTGCACCATGTTTTTTTTTCCTCCTCATGAAAGCAATAGGTTTGAACTGTCTTTAAGTAAAATGCTTTTGCTCTGTTATTTTTATTAATATTGCCAACATTTTTTCCTATTCTTTAATTTCAACAACAAAAAAGAAAATAGATCACACTCACAGCTTTGGAACTTAACATGTGATGCTAGAATCCGTAAGTTCAGTTCAATATTAACCTTTATTACAGCAAACACAATTGGAAAGACAAGAATCTTCGAGGATTTATGCTTCAGATAAAGTAGAAGGGTTTCAGTTTTCATGGGATTACTAATACAGTCAGATACATGCAGTTATGAGAGCCTTTATTTTATGTGAAAGCAGTGGAGAGAAAATGCCTTACAAAAAGACAGTTTTCTTTGTAATGCAGCGTGCAGAAGAAGATACAGTAGTACCCCTTATGAAGTGCACTACATGAGATATGGGCAAAAATCCCCACGTATTTGCTGCACAGTGATAGGAGCCTTTACATTATAGAAATGTTGTGAACAAAAACACTACTGAGCAGGAATATTCTTTAAGGAGCTTTAAAAAAGTGCTGTGATGCCACACATAGTATTCACTCTGCTGGATAGCTAACATTAATTGTACAGTAAGGGCTTAAGATCTGATACAATAATTTTTTATAGAAACCTACCTTTAAGCAGATGTCTGGAGGATCACTGGGTTACTGGGTCTCCTTTAGTAAGATTCATTCAGTCTTGGTTTTAGAATTGACAACTTTGCAGCAAGTGAAGGTGTTCAGATGGCTTGAAATATTTGTATATGGGAAGTATTTTCTGTATGTATTTTTTTTTCCCTCCCACGTCTTAAACTTTTCAATAATAGTGGTTAGAGGGTTTTTTCCCATAAGTATTGGCCCTTCTGGTTTTGGTTATGCCTATCAAAAAGAACCATAAATTCATATTTGCCAGTATAGATTTCTGATGTTCAAGTAAAACAGCTCGCTCTTTAAAGTTTAGGCAGAAACAAAGCCAAAAAGAAAAAAAAAAAAGTGATTTCTGTATGAAATAAGAACAAAGGTACAGGCTGGCTGTCATCAATTCACAAGTTGTAATTACTGTTGCTTTTTCACTTCTGTGGAGAAGTTTGAAGGTTTGATTTCAGTAGTACTGAATGTGATTATTTTACAGGCATGCATTAGTATCAGCTCTTGCATTCGCTCATAATTAGTTCATGGATCCATATCTGTCATGTTTCCCTGTCATTTGAGACAGCCTACATCCTTTTTATTTAGCAACAAGTGTTCAACATGATTATGTAGTGTCCAGTGCAGTATGTTTTAAAAGGTATCTCCTGAAACATAAAAATAGTTAAACAATATTTGCTAGGCATTTAAAATCTGTGTGTTTAGCAAAGCTGGTAACTACTGGCACCCTTTTTTGAATGAAACATGCTATTTTAAAATGCTAGAAGGCATGTGAAGGTGCTTCAGCACATGATCATATTAAACAGCAGCACTCTGCCTGGCATTATCCTTTGGTTTTGCAAAAACCCAACAGAATAAAGACTATTTTGTTCTAATAATTGCATAATTAGATCTGCTTAATGTGTGTCATGGAAGTTATTTCACTGTAAACACCTCTTAAAGTGATCTAGAAAAATTAAGACATTTCCACAGATTTAATTTATGCGTGTTAAGCAAAAGCTGAAGGAAAGTGGCACATACTCAATGTAGAGGCCAAATGACATGCTCTGTAATTCAGGCATACAACTGTTATGTAGCTTAGCTGATCACATTTCAAATATCAAACAGTTTGCAGGATGCATCTTTTAGAGAATAAAGAAATAGTTGTCTACTCCTGTGGTTTTGTGGTTTTGTTTTGTTAGGTTTTTTTTTTTTTCCCACCTGCTATTTAGAAATATCATTTTCAAAAAAAAAATGAATTAATAATTATCTGCTGGTTTTGCATCACTCATAATTTCCCACTAAAGGAAAGCAGATTTGGCAGCAGCTTTTCAAAAATAATAAAAGAATTTAAAATTAGTAGGAAAGATAGCCAACATAACTGGAGTAAGAAGCATACTGAAAGGCATATAAATAAAAACATTCTGTCCATTTTGTTTTCAACAGTATGTACAGTTCTTAAATGAATTTAAGAAATTCAGAGGAGGAATGACCATAGCATAGAGCATACAGTGTTCCAATTTTGCTTTATCTAATAAGTTTTTCAATTATATATCCAGGACTCATGCAAGTCTGTAACATAGAATACATCATGTTAGTTCTTCTCTAGAAATTTTCCTTATTATTTGTTGCATTCTACTATTGCCAGTATGTTAGAAATCTCAGCCATATTTTTCTGAAAACTTTCTGATCTACATGCTTGGAATTTTTTTGTTAGATACTTAATTTTATGCTCCTTGCTTTTTCATTGTACTAAGTTTATGTAGTTGATAATTTGCTTCTAATTTGAGGAGAAAGGCTTGAATTTGAGCTAGATTACATCATGGAAAATCACGAATAACTGGACTTCTATACATTCAACTTTCATGATTGTAGTATAAATGAGACTGGATAGATGTCTCTTGAGTGTAAAGGGTGACAAGTGTGCATACAACAGAAAGCATATGGGATCTGTGTTTCCACGTTTCTAGTTTCTGTCAAAAATAAAATCCTAATAAATTATTCTGGAGTAGTAAGGAAAATTAGCTGGCTTTTTACACTCCTTTTCAAAGGAAGTTCTGTTCACTGATAAGAGTTTTATATAGCACAGATTCTGTGAGTGCCAGCTTAATTTTCTTTGAATATCACAGGTAATAGATTTTTTCTTTTTATATATTCATTGAAGATATTAGACAT
>JANHGN010004854.1:0-15082 GCA_024605025.1 Megaceryle maxima | reverse complement strand
TCTGCCTGCCAAAGCTGGAGCCATAAATAAAATCCAACTGGGTTAAAAATACTTATTTCTGTAACAGCTGAAAAATACTCTGCTCTTGAAGGAGTTACTGCCACCCTCCACCCAGCCCTCACCAACACCTATATATTTACATGTAACATATAAAAAAATAAATGCAGAATGTCTTTTTTTTTTTTCCTGCCTTGCTCCCCATAGTGTGCTGTTTGGGACCTCACAGAGGTGCAGGAGATTGTGTGGTGGCCATGTCACCAGGATGAGTCCCCATAACTATGCACACACTCTCTCCGGGGACACCCAACAGCCCTGACATGCCTTTCCATCCCCATCTCCCTCCCCCTTCCCTGCCTCTCTGGACAAGATGGAAAGACAGACAGGGAAAAGCACTTAGGAAGAGGAGAAGAGCCCATTTGCTTTAGTTTCCCAGTTGCCCCTCACTTGGCTGGGCTCAGGCAGCTTGATTTTCTGGAGGCTTTTAGGGCTCCCCTGGTCCCTAATCAGATAAGGGACCTTGGCAGGGGAAGGATTCGGGGCTGCACAGCCCTCAGTGGTGCCATGGGGATGAGCTCACCCAAGGAACAGCCTTTCTGCAGCCCTGGCATGACCCTAGTGTCCCCTACATCATGCCAAACAAATCCTGTCCAAGCCCCCCTTAGTGCACATGTGCTCTGACCCCCCTCAGCCACATGCCCAGTGGGGCAGGACCCAAGCCCCCCCAGCTCCATCTCCCCAGCTGGGATGCTTCAGGCTGGAGCCAGAAATCTGTGGGCAATGGAGAGGTTGGGCTGGAGTTAGGCTGATTTGCAGGGTGAGGGCAGCCTGGGCAGCCCCAGATCAGGCAAGATGTGCTCATTAACATGTACTGACCTGCAGGTCCTCAGCATCCTGCCACCTTGCAGCTCCCTCCTGTGGGGTTTGGCTGTTCTCAGGGTGGGTTCAGCCAGGAATTGTATGGAAAAGGCTGTTTGGCCAGTTCCCCTGCTCCCAGAATGCTCAGCTCTGTGCCCACTGCATCCCCCTGCTTACCCCACGCTGGGTCCAGCCACCTCCACCAATCACTCCTAGGAAACACATCCACCCAAGGCCGTCCGAGGAACACTTCAGCCCCTGGAAAATGGGTGCTGGTGGGATGTGGCGAAGACTGGCACTGTGCAATTACCCTGGTAATGGCTTTCACCATGAGCTGGGAAGAAGATACAAAACTGACAAAACCACGGGTATATCTCAGCCTCGAAAGGTCCCTTTCTGATGTGAGGAGATGCAGGGCAGGAGAAATGTAGCAAGAGGGGCTTCTCCTTGAGTCCAGCCCCAGCTTTGGAACTGTGTGTACCCCACAGAAGTGCTACTGCAGGAATGCAAAGAAAAAATTGTCCCTTCAGAGAGGACAGGGGACCTGCCTACACCTGGCCATGGGCTGTCCCCCGAGCACAGGCTTGGTTAGTGCCAGGCTCACTGCTGGCCCAAGGCTGACAGCCTTGCAGGAACTGAGTGGGGTGAGATCCCAGCAGCTCTCTGAGGCTGGGGTACTTACCAGGGAGCATGAAAATGGCTGGTTCAGATGAGAGCAAATGTCCGTCGAACTCTGGATCTCCCTGTATACCCTCTCTCTGCCCCTCCATCTACCCACCCCTATGTAGCTTCTCTTTGTCTTCCCATCTCTCCCTCCCTCTATAGCCTCCTTCCTTTCCTTTCCTTTCCTTTCCTTTCCTTTCCTTTCCTTTCCTTTCCTTCTCCCATCCCATGCTCCTTCTCCCCAGATGCTCCTCATCTCAGATCCCCTCTCTTCCCACAGCCACCATGAACTTTCCAGGACCCTCTGGAAAGGAGGGACCCTGGCACCAGCAGCTCTGCATCTCCCACAGCGAGAACCCTCCACCACCTGCCCTGGCACCCCTTGGCCTGGGCCCAGGACCATTACCAGCCAAGCGCCGAGAGGCCCAGGCACGAGCAGGGCCTCGTCTTCCCCTTCGCTGGACCTGTCACAACAGCAGTCGTCAGGGACAATGATGGTGGCAGAGTGGAGGTGCTGGGAGAAGGGCTGAAGCTGTCTGAGCATCCCACACCCTGTCTTGTTTTCCAAGGCTCAGCATTAGCTGAGCTTGCTCCTGGGCACGAGGTGGTGGCAGCTCCAGGGTCCCACCACCATGAAGATCAAGCTGGGCACCCTGCTATAGCCCAGAAAGCACCCAAGCATCTCCAAAATGTCAGACCCCAGCAGCAGGAGGAAAGTTTCCTCCACACCCCCTCTGAGCCTCCACCCCCAGGACATGGTTCAACACCAGCAGACACCTCCATGGGAGATGTCCCTCGAGAGCTGGCAACAGAGTGCTGAAGCAGCAAACTGCAAGCAGGGAGCCATCAAACACAGCCCTATTTCCCCCCAGAGGCTCACGAATGGCTGTGGGGGCCCCAAGGGGGGGCAGATTAGGCACCTGCCCACCCTGGCAAGCAGAGCCACCCACTGGCCTCAGGAGGCAAAAACCAGAGCCTGGCTTTTATCCCGAGCTCAGAGCTTCATCTCCAGCGCCTGCCCAGCTGGTGGGATAAGGATGGACCAGCTGCTAATTCATCTGGGCCAGCCCCAGCACTGCCTAATGGCCACCCCGGTAATGGCCAGGGTGTTCTGAAGGTACCGGATCCCATCTGGAGCAGGGCCCAGCAAAGTCCTTTCTTTCCTGC
The DNA here is from genome assembly GCA_024605025.1 of Megaceryle maxima. Classification (NCBI taxonomy): domain Eukaryota; kingdom Metazoa; phylum Chordata; class Aves; order Coraciiformes; family Cerylidae; genus Megaceryle; species Megaceryle maxima. The sequence continues at coordinate 12,397 of JANHGN010004854.1, read as the reverse complement.
CATTAGTAGCTCCCAGATGGGATTTGGGCTGCTCCTATCTCTCATGGGGAGGGAGAACCCCCTGGAAGACCATTTAGGACCATGAATTTTTCAGGGGCTCATTTAGCAGCAAATGTTTTCCCATCTGGTTTTGTGCAAAGTGGATTAACCCCTTCAGCAGCCCCGGGGTGGGGATGGAAGAGACATATCCTGATTGGGAATGGGCTGCTGTGATTTGAAGGTGGGGAAGACAGAGGTAGGAGCAGGGGCTGGGTTTGGCTCCTTGCTTTGCTCTCTGGGGTCGACAGCAACCTGCTGCCTGCACCAGAAGGACTGGCATTGTGGCCAGCATGGGCTTGAGCTGTCAGGGAGTGGGCAGCAGCAGCCCTGGAGGCAGCAGAAATTGAGGCTCACCTAAAACATGCTCGAAAACAGACAGAAACCCCCTCATTTTGCACCTGGGCATCTCCAGGATGCAAAAACCTGCCGGGAAACCCATGCAAAGTGCTTTGCCTGCATCCCCCATCACCTGTGCAGAGCCTCCAGGACCTCAGGCAAACTGGTATCCCACGGAAAGGAGCCGCCACCCAGCATTTGAACCACGTGCATTACTGGAGTCTGGAATAATTATAGCACCAGGGTCAGAAGAGCCTTCTTCAACATCATTTATCTCCTCAATATGCAGCAGCTGTTTAAAATAAAATAAAGCCCCTCGAAAATCCAGGGGTGGAAGAGAAGGATGGAGAATGGTCAGGAGAGAAGGAGGATTTTCTAGAGGGATAGGTGGGGGGATGTCTCAGGGGCAATCAAGGAAAGGATCACAGTTTTGTGGCAAAAGCTGGTGTCTAAGGCTTCTGACAAGAATTTCTACCAGAGCTCAGCAGTTTTTCAAACAAAACGCTCCTGACCTTGATGGTATCTGGCCAAAGATGATTCAGTATTTGGCTACAGGTGGTCACATCTCAATTAAAAGCTCTCGATGTCTTTGGTGGCATCTGACGCATCCTTTACATCAACCCACTTAACAGGGATGGACATGGGGATGTTTTTTTCCGATGCTTGCAGCCTTTTTTTTGACTTCCTCAAGGGGTCTGGTGGATGATCACATCTTTCCTCGGCCTCATCTTCCTGTCTCAGAGCCAGGAGTAGGGGAGGAGGGTCCCCATTTCCCTGGGGGCTGCCAGGGCATGGGCTGCATTCCCCAGCCTGGGATTACACTTTGCAAAGTCAAACAGCCTTTGAGGGCTCTGCAAGAGGTGGGCAAAACGCTGAGCCCCTGCGCTGACTTACAGGGTGTCCTTTGTCACCTCCCTTGGCCTCGCCCCTGCTTGCCACTGTGCACACTTCAAAACGGTTTTGCATTTTGGGTCTTTTCCAGAAGGCCATGAAAGGGCAGTAAAGGGGGGGCTGCACCTTACCACCATATCCCATGGTTTGGGGTCCCACTGCAGCTCCCCACCTGTCCCCCTGTGGCTTTGCCCTCTCCCGCTTCTCTTCCCACTCCTCCCAGACCCACTCCTAGCCCTATCTGAAGGTGAATTGTAGGGAAGCAGCACAGATTTGGGGTTTCATGAAAGTCAGGACCCCACAAATCACTGGAGTTTCTTACAAACTGCCCTGACCAATGTTTCCCCCACCCCAAGAGACACCCCAAACCAATTAGGCTGTTTGCTCCCATAGGAAAACACTTCCCCATCCTCTCTGAGGGATGATGCCTGAGTTCCCCAGCACCATGGGGCACATATGGCACAAGGGGCTGAACCCCCTTTGCAGGCTTTCCTCTGTCCTTCCGCTGGCAGAGGGCTTTCGAGGTTTTGCCCCCATCCCTCTGCAAGTGGGTGATTTAGTTTCACCATCACAGCGTCCTCTCAGTGCAGCTCTCATCTCCCCAGACAGCTGTGCTCATTCTCTGACGGGTGCCCATGGGCACAGGGGGACCTGGGTGGGCCCAGCAGATGCCATGGCACCCCAGCTGCACAAGTTTCCTCTCTTTCTCATCAGACATTGTCCTGGCACACACAAAATTCTCCCAGAGGAACAAAGTGGTGACAAAAATAAAAGTATGCAAAGGCCAGGCAAAGGGAGGCAGCAAGATTCTACTTGGCTGCACAGGGAGGGGTCTGTGGTGCAGTGTCTGCTCCCATCTCTCCATACCAGTGACACTGAAGAGAGTTGCAATAAAAATCCATTTTTATTCACCCAGAATAGAGAAAAAAAAAAAAAAAAGTCATTTCCAGCCTTGACAGAATTCTCTTTCTGCTCCAGAAGCTGCAAGACCACAAAGGTTCTGTGGAGGTGCCAGGGCTGCCCTCCCAGAGCAGGGGCAGGCAGGGATGCTCCCCAGTGGGGTGATTCCCATGGGAAAAGCTGGGCCTGAGGGGGTGTGAGTACCTGCCCACCCCTGCTCCATTCATTAGTGATCTTAATTAATTACTCCCCTCTTGCACTACCTGCTCTTAACTATATTCCTCTGAGCCCCCTTGGCAGCAGCAAGGGCCGTGGCTGAGCAGGCAGACCCAAAAACACTCAGAGGAACCCCAAAATGAGCACAAAGACTCCAAAACTAGCTGAGGGTCCCCAGAGTGCAGGGCTGCGATTTGAGAGCTGGGTCCACACAGATGTGCCAGCTCTGGGGAAACCCAGAAAAAAGCAAAGACCAGTGAGAGCAAAAGGACCCCACCAGCCCCCGTCCTCCTTATGGACTATACCCCCCCAGACTGGGACCAGCCCAGCCCAAGCTGGGCAAGCAGCCCTCCGAGGCCCTCTGTCTCCGACTGCGGTTAACAGCAGCCGCTGACAGATGCTGGTCCCGCTGCCGTGACCCCAGCCCGCGAGGCTCCCTGTCTCCCCAGCTGCCTCCCCAGAGCCCTCCGGAAAACGCGCTGGCGCCGGTGTTGCCAGCCCGGCTGCGAGCCAGACCTGCCCCAGCGTTAGTGCCACCCCAGCAGACTGCTGTCTATTTTTAATCCCACTAAAAACTAGGTAATTTGTCACTTAAATCTCCATCCTGGACTCCCACTTACCAAGGCGGGAAGCAAGCAGCAGCTCTTTCAGCACGAGCAGCTCCAAAACTGGGCTACAGGAAGATGTTTTGCTGTTGGGGGACTGCAGCAGCAGGGTGGTCCCAGTTCATGGGGCTGGGATCAGAGTCTGGGGACAGGAATGGACCCTGTCCTAGTCCTTCTTCCTTCTTCCTTCTTATTCCTTTCTTTATTTGTTATGCTCTATTCTTTAGTTCTTGTTCCTTATTAATTTCCTTATTCCTCCACATTTCTATCTGGCCATAATGTGGGGAGAGTGGAGAAGCAGTAGTTTCATAGAATCATAGAATGTTTTGTGTTGGAAGGGACCTTTCAAGGTCATCTAGTTCCAACCCCCCCACACTGAGCAGGGACATCTGCAACTAGAGAAGGTTGCTCAGAGCGCTGTCCAACTTCTCCTGGAGTGTTTCCAGGGATGGGGAATTCCCTGGTATTTTGGAGGGCTGGTTTCTACTCATCCCAAAGCATATTTCACCTCTCCCCTCAGTAAAACTACCAGAAACTTGGTGGAAAAAGAATCCTATTTCCCATCACACTGCCACCAGCCCATCTCAGCAGTGCAGTGTGCCCCCACCTCCCACCCATGGCTGCTCTTTGCCACAGCCCTTGAACCCTGGTGAGTCCACCAGGGCTCTGCACTTCATCTGCTGGCAGATAATTTTGCTATTAATAAAACCTCCATATTTAATGTGGGCTCTTTTTTTTTGGGGGGGGGGTGTCTCCCAACTCACATCTTTGAGCCCTGCCAGCATCACTTGGACCTTTCCACCTGCCCCCTCCTTGTGTGGGTCCTTTGCATCCCAGTGAGATCTAATAGCTCCAAACCAAAGAGCTTCCAACACTGAAACCAGAATCCTGAAGATTAGGAATCAAATACCCATCATGCCAAAGGGAAAACCTGATCAGATCACAGCACAGGTGGGGGGTGGCAGATAAGGGCCTGGTGCCACAGAAAAGGGTAAGCTCTCCAGCAGGAATATTAAACATCACAGCGGATGGATTTGAGGTTTTTCAGTGGCTTTTAATGGTAATAGATTTTTGTAATACCCTGACTTCATTACTGGAAACAATGTGAGGATGGAAAGTGGCTTGTTAAAAGCATTTTCCAGCCACTTAAACTCCCTTCTCCCATTGCAGTGCTTCATCCAGGGATGCTGAAGGGTCTGGGCAGGCAATGGGGAGGTGAAGAAATCCTGGCCCAGCCCAGTAAAACCACTGCTTCAGCAAAATGGGATGCACTGGTGAGGACATGTTCCTGAGGAGCAGGTGCCTGTTTGGGTGACACAGGGACAGGATGGGTGCATCTCACCAGAGTAGCTTTCAGCTCATGCTGCTGTGAGCAGTGGGGAATATACCCTGACAAATAACTGAATTCCCTTTTCCCTTGTCCAAATCCCAGTTTATGTGCTTGACAGGTGATATTTGTACCTCTCTAAGTGAGTAAACTGAAGCGATTGCACTAAATTAATGTCTCAGATCAGCCCTTCAGCCGTCCCCGAGGGATGCTCTATCCCACAGCATCCTCAAACCCTCCCCATCTTTGTGAAGGAGGTGGGAAGAGGAAGGTCAAGGGTTGCACTGCAGAGGGAAGCAATAGCCAAAATGTTGGAAATGGGGGATGGAGCTGGAAATGGGGGATGGAGCTGGAAAAAGGGGAAGAAAAATGAGGCAAGGGTGGATTTGGAGCCATGGAGAGAAGTGAGTGTCAGGCAGAAGGGTGCCCCAGCCATACTCTTCTCCATGACTGCAGCTGGCTTCTGGCTCCGGGTTTGGGAAAAGGAATGAAAGAAAATCCACCCGCGGGACAGCAAGGTTGGATGTTTTGAATCACCCGCATGGTGTTATTTTTCTGGGTTTTTTTGGCCAAAGCTGCTGGAGCTTGACCTTGAACTGGTGTCTTGTTTCCCTCTGCCAGCCCAAAACTGCCATTTTTTCAGCAAAATAAAAATAGTAGCCAAATGAGCGCTGTTATTCTCCAGCACCAGAACCAAAGGCAGCTTTACTGGTGCCCCAAATCACCTCCACAACCCTGCTACCAGCACAAGGCGGCAGCCAGACTTTGGGGGAGGACTTGCAGGTGCCATTTAGGGACACGTACATCTGGCTGAGGACACTCAGGAGCAGTGGGAAGGGACCCTGGGGAGGAAAGTGAAGCACACAGGCCCTTCCCATCACCACTGCTCTCCCAAATCTGTCCCTTTAATGCTTCTTGAGGCCCTGTTTGGAGCCTAATGATGGGTGGGGTGGAACCAAGGACTTCCTCTGGTGTGTCCCAGGCAGCTCCTTGTGCTGCAGGGAGCCATGGACCAAGCCTGGCTCCACATAGCAGCATCACATCAATAATATTGAATTATTTCCCTGCCATTTCTGGGAATTGCTGGTTAAGGTTCTCAGACGGCACACACACAGCTCCTAATCTTATTCACCTGCCATTTACATTGAGAGCAGAGCAGGAAGCTGCCAGCCTTTCCGGGCTGCACAGATATGGTGTCTCACGTTGGTAATAAGAGGGGATAATTAATATTAATCAGAGTTGCTGCAAATTGCACACCAGAGCCCTTCAGGCATACAGAGTCAGGACATAGGAAAAGGAAAACATGTCCTTGCACCCCGAAACAGCTCACAAGAGGAAAAGGAAGAGGAAAAGCAGAAGCCACACTTTGTTGTGTACAGGGAATAATCTGCTGCCCGGCTTATGGACATCATTCCCCAGGTACTCACCTAAGCACCAAAATACCTGTCTGTCACCTGGGAATCACTGTGTATCCAGGAGATAAAACTGGGGATGAAACATTCTCCCACTCCTCAGGATTTCTGGGCCCAAAAAACAGATCTGGTGACACGAAAAACTTTTCCAGACTTGACTGAACTTTGCCAAGTTACTCACGAAAGTAAATATAAGAAGGAAGGAGTCTGAAGGTTTGTGTTTTGCATTGGCACAGAGAGATGCTCTGCCTTGCAATCACTTCTTTTCTTTGAAGTGGCCTTCAGGGATGCTGGGAATACCCAGAAGACCGGGCAGCCCCCACCAAAGGGTTTCCTTTCTTCCCCCCAAACGTTATAATTTAAATAAATTACATCCAACCCCAAATGCTTCACTTAGAGGCCAAGACAGAAGCATCTCTTTTATGAAAACCTTCCTATAACAAAAACCCCCAAAGGCTGTGGGGAGAGGGAGATCCTGCTGGGTTTTGGGGAGAACAGCATCAGGAATAGATGTGGTACCCAGACGGGCATCACCGCCCAGTGGGATAAGGAGGCAACGTCTATAAGTGAAATTCTCTTCATCACATTATACATTTTGCTAAATTTTGATTATTTTTTTTGTCTGTAAAGTTAAAAAAAAAAAAAAAAATTTAAAGACAAGACCTGGGTCTTATCATACCCATCTATCTCCCATCGGCAGGTTTGGCAACCCTTTGCAGGCACAGCCCCTGCCCATGCTGCCGGCAAACTGGGGCTGCAGCTCCCTGCTGAAAATAGCAGGGAGGGTGCTGACACCCGCTTCAAAACTTCTGACCTCAGCTCCCTTTTTTTCCTATTGGTGTGATTTTTTTTTTTTTTCTGGATCGTTTCAAGCCTGAGTTCCCCAGATGCTCCCTGACATCTGCTAATATCCCAGAAACCCGAGCCCAAAGGGGCTGGGAGTCTTTGAAACCACAAACGATGCTATTTTCAGGCCGTGATGAGATCAGGATGGGTTTTCCCCACCCTCAGCTCGATGCCTTGCAGGGGGATGCTCGCAACGTTCCTGAGGGACCCAGGGCAGTGGCTGGGTGAGTTTTCCACCAGCTTTTTTGTACGGGGGCGGCAGGACCCCATCACAGGCTGTGGCTTGGGGCTGTCAGGGGCCACTCCAAACCATGACACATGTACCCGATGAATCTGGGTTTGTAAATGCAGACAGGAGGGAAGCTCCTGAAAGAGACATTGTGGATGAAACCCAAACTGCTCCGAAAAGCAGGGCTGGCCCATCCCAGAGGGGACTGATGGCCAGGGCTCACTGTGCTTCGGCACATGGAGCAACAGCCTCTGGGGGAAGACGAGGTGTCAGCAGCCAGCACATTTTGCTGTGCCCAGCCCACAGGCCTGCCACCTTCTCCACTTGCCTTCTCATCCTGCTAATTTCAATCATGGAAATCTCCATCTGGGTAAAATAGAAAGCCAGGATTTTCCCCCCCCCTTTTTAATTTTTTTTTCTTGGTGCATATTGGGTGTGTAGTGGATGTAAACTGCGTTATCTGGATGGCTTGCTGGCTTAGCGCAACCTCCATTTTACCATACTAATGACTTTTTACACTCCAGGTAAAATCAGAACAAGACAAGAAGGTTTTAGAAAGCTCGTTCTGACAAATTCCTCACTGTAATTACTGGAGCAGAAAGAACTCATCAGCAGTACATGCCGTTGCTTCGGGCGCTAAAAGTCTCGAGTGGTGAATGGCCCAGATATGGTAACTGCAGCCGCCGCCGCTGCATCGCCGCGTGGCACAGGCCCCGGCAGGTCTCCGTGCCAAGGAGGCGAGCAGAGCCCATTGCGGCTTCCCCTGCCAACGGGCTCCTTGCTGGACAAGGAGCAATTTTATACACGAGTGATCCTGTATAATCCCCATCCTCCTGCAGCCACGCACCGCCACGGGGTGACAGCACTGCTGCAGGGTGCACAGAGGTGTCGGAGCCTGCGCCAACTGGGCTTGGCTTAGGTCGTGATTAAAGACACCAGGCTAGGCTTTGGGAAGCTGGTTTTATTCTCTGAATACCCCTCAGGCTCTGCCTCACCAGGAGGATGGAGTGTGGGGACTCCCTGTGCCTGTTCCCAGTCTGTCTGGCTCCCACTGCTCTGTCCTGGCTGAGGTGGGGAGAAAAGGCATCAAAGGCTTTTGTTTCAAATACATTGAAAACAAGGGAGGAAAATAAACCTGGCTGGTGGGAAAGCATCTGACAAAGCAGTTTGCTGGCTGCACGCTGCCAGCAGACACAGCAAGCGTGTCCCCCCCTATTTCACAACATCCGCAGATCAGAAGATGCTTGAGGACCAGGTTGACTGCAAAACCCCCACTGGGGGGTAAAGCCACCGGTATGTCCCTGGCTGCAAGAGGACAAGGCAGCACAGCTCACCAGCTGGCTGGCAGGGGCTGTAGTTGGGATCGAGAGAGAGGATAAGGCAGGGGGTCTCTGGCACTGTCCCAACCCCAGCCCCTAGCCCCTCATCCTCCCCTCCAAGACACGGTCCAGACCAAATGCCAGGATCCAGACACCCTCACTGTTGCACGTACGAAGCGCTTCGTTTGCACAAGCACTGGGTTTGTCTAGGAAGGGGCTGGGAAGAGCTTTTAGGGCTGCAATTGAGCTGCCAATGCCCAGCAGTAAGGAAAATCCATTATGGCTGGGCTTTTACTGCCCTCTCCAGTCCCCCTGCAGCTAAGACAGCTCTCAGAGAGGAAACTAACCTTAAAAGATGGGCGAGGGGGCCCCAAAGAGCAGGGCTGATCTATACTGGGACCGCCCAGCTCTCCCCACAGCTCCAGGGATGGACAAGGTGAGCTCTCCCCATCCTCAATCCCTTCACAGCACCCACCCCTGTTCTGGGCACAGCAGTGCCCCGGGACGAGCCTCCCAAAAAGGACAGGAGCTGTGGGCTGAGGGCTGCTGAGATGTCTCCCCCAGTACATGGGACTTGGGGACAGGGTCTAGGAGGGGACCACACTGGCATATGGAGTGTCCATCCCCTCGTCTCCTGCCACCCCTCATCATTTTTGTCACCAGGGGCAGTCTGGGGGGCAGCTTGGGAGGCAGGCTAGCACCCTTCTGCTCCACTGGCCATGGCCAAGAGGCAGAGGACTTCACAGGCACCAGGTCAGGGGTGGGTTTCAAGCCTGGAGGAGGGTGAGCATGGACTGAAAGCTGGTTGGACCCAGGGCAGGGAGAGAGGTCATCTCCAGTGTGCGTGTCCCTATTCCAGAGCCAGCTCCTGCACCCTTGCCCCACAGCACACCCCAGGCTGAGCAGCCCCCAGATCAGTCCTGAGCATCCCCTAGGAAAGCTGGATCCTGACTTGCTCTCTGCAAAAGCTCCTCAGCTCCATTTGCTGCTCTTAGCAGCCAGTTCATCAGAACGTGGCAGGCCTGGCAGTGCTGGTGGGCAAAGATGCTCTTTTTGGAGCATCATGAATCTGCAAAAATATTTTTTTGCAGATTTTTGTTGGATGGCTGTTTTGGAGATGCAGTGCCTGGGTCATGCATGAGTTATTCCTACCTTGTCCCCACACAGTCCCACAGCAACTCTCTAGGGAAGCAGAGCCTTCCCTTTCAGAGGGCTCTTTCCCTTCCACTCGGATCCTGTGCCCCAGCCGAGCCCAGCTGCAGGCAGCAACATTTCTTCCACCACCACCACCACGAGCTCCCATGAGCCCACAGATCAGAGCTGGAGCACATGTGGAGGATGGATCTATTTACTCTTTATCTCTCTCTATCTGCTAATCAAATATTTATGGTAGTTAAATATTCATAGAACGTTTTGGCTCAGAGTTTTTATCTGTCTTCAGGCATACGTAAGGTCTTTGACACGTTATTTTTCTGGTCACCCAAAGTCCCAGAAGCCTCCAGACTTGTCAACATTCTTTTGAGGTTTGGGTTGTTTTTTTTTTTCCTGCCCCCTTTCCACATGTGGCTGGTAGTGGGTTTCAGGTCTTTCATTCCCAACTTCCTAGCATGGAGGTTCTCATCTCTTCCCAAGGGATGCCAGCCCTGGGAGAGCTGCTGTCTGTTGCCTGCACACCATGGGGCAGTGGAGGACAGTCAGCAGCAGCGATGGTTGTGCCATGGGGTGTGGGGATGCAGCTCATCTCCACCATCCTTTTCTGGGCTCCTGGATTTCTCCACAGATGATTCCCATGGGTCTGGGGGTGTCTGAGAACCTCATGGTACCTCCAGAGGAGAAGGACCTGAGGCCATGGGGCTGCTGAGATCTGCTGCTCTTGGTTCATCTCCATCGGTCAGGAGCCCCAGTGGGAGCCCTGCTGGCGGGAGGCTCTGGGAACACCCCATGCTGGGGACCCCAAGATGATGGAGGAGCACCATGGCCTGGCCAGGCCATGCGGTGAGGTGGCACCAGCGGCTGTTCCTTGGGCAGCACTGACATCTTGTGCCAAACGGAGGAAAAACATCAGCCGAGGTTTGGAGGGATGCTGAAAACCCTCCACCTGCTGCTGTGCCCCAGGCTGGCACTCCAAATCCTGCTCTCCACCCCCCTGCCCAGCCCTGCAGAGCCAGGGTATCTGTCTGATGTGGCTCCCATGGGCCAGCACCCTGCCTGGCTCGTAGTCCGGCCACTACCATGAGCCCTAAGCAAGCCCCAGGGCCCCAGAAATAGCAAGGGCCAGTGGGACCCAGCCTTCACACAAGCCTCCCACAGCCAGCGCTCATCCCCACCCTGCCACATCCAGTGCTTCTCACTTTGAATTCTCCCGGCAGCAAGCTCAGGGGGGTGGTGGAGAGGAAGGGCTTTCCACAACCCACCCAGGAAACATTTGCAAAAGTATTTTAGGGAAATTTCCAGAAGTGATTCACAACAAGGGGAGAGGGTGGCCACGCAGGGTCTCACTCCCCTGGCTTGAAGTGGTGCCAGGGGAAGGATGAACAAGGAAAATACCCCAGAGTGGTCTGGGGGAAATGAATTCATCTTCTTCTGGGTGTCCTTTCCTCCCAGAGCAGGTGGTTTCAGACAAATACGTCTGACAACTAACAGTCAGTAATGTCACAATAGCAAACTATAGCTGCTGATAGGATACCTGCAGCCTAGGGAAAAACACCACCGGGACCCAGGGCTGGGTTGAAGGGGGATTTGGGGTGGTGCAGCAAAGCTCCCCATGCCACAGTGGTGCTGATCCCCATTGCACATCACTGCCTCCCTGCATCCTGCTTGGGCCTTGTTCCTGGAGAAAATCCAGCAAGTCCCTAGTACGATTTCTGTTTTTTTTTTTTTTTCATTATTTTTGACCTCTGCTTATGGGTGCAGAGGATTTTATGAGCATCTTTTGGGGTTTTGTTTTGCTTTTGGCTTTTTTTTGGAGGGGGTTGTCTGGGGTTGGTTTTTTTCCCCCACCATTAAGTGCTGTCTCTTGTTGTTGGGAAAACCAGAGGCATGTGCAACCTGCAGAAATCAGGGTGCAGATGAGGAGACAGACAGTGGCCTTTGGAAACCCAGAGTTTAAAACTAAAATAAACCCAAAGCAAAGTTGAGGAGCAGGGGCAAGAGTTCACTCAGTCTGAGCAGCCCACCCCTGATCTAATCTCAAGCAGAGGAGTTTCCTGTGAAATAACTTCTCAGCCAGGACTGGTCCCTGTGCGGAGGCAGCCAAGATGCTGGGGCCAAAGGACATGGGAAATGAGTCAGGCTACACATGGTGGGGAGTGCTGGGGAAGGGCCATAGTTCAGCCCAGGACAGCTGAGACAGGATGAAATGCCAGGGGTCAAGCCATCTGAACAGCACAACATGAGTATTGCAAAGCCCCTTCCCCAGCTGATGCAGCGAGGGACCATCCTCATGGGGTAAAGGTTTCTGCCTTTGGGATCAGCTCTGCCGCAGGCTCCCTGAGCCCCTCATCCACTGCTTTGGGGTGAAAATCTTTCCCTTTGGTGCTGCTTTCCACGTTATGGGGCCAGCAGGACATAGGGCAACCTGCATCTGACTGCCTGGCACCGGCAGCTGGGAAAGGGAGGGCTGCCCAGGCACAACCACCAGCCAGGAGCAGGGTAAGGACTTCAAAATCAGGAGTGGGCTCCAAAACCCCAGCAATCTACATCAAAGCCATGGGATACCATTCATTTCACTGAGTTCCCAGTTCCCACATCCAGAGAGCATTGCTGCCAGCCTTTCCTTGTACCCAGGTTAGGTAGGCAAGGGCAAGATGGGCTGCTCCAAGTGTGGTGACAATGGCTGCAGCTTCTTCCAGCAGTGCCCGCCACCTGTTCACCATTGCTCCTGAGTGATTAACATGTCTGAAAATGGAGCCCCTATGGACATCCAAGCTCCAGTGCCAGGTCTGTGGGAGCCCAGTAGAACCCCACCCTGGCCCATGTCTCCTCCTGAGACATAGGCAAGCCCTGATGACCCTGATGTGCTCAGAGGATGCCAGTTCCAGGGGCACAGCCAGGACTGAAAGTCCCCTGTGCTCCAAAATGCCCCATCTGCAGGGTTTGCAGATAGATCGGGACAGAGGGATGCTGCAGGTGCCAAGAACATCATCCCTGGAATTCCCTGGTGTCTATGTTTAGGCCATATCTGTTGCTCTATCACCCGATGGTCTCTCCCCAGCCAAGAAGGGGGATCTGGAAAAGGAGACTCATGTGTTGAAATGACAATGGATTTAGTGAAACAG
>JANHGN010004852.1:0-24454 GCA_024605025.1 Megaceryle maxima | reverse complement strand
CAGAAATCTTCTAACCCAGTAGCATAAATTAGAGATTGGTAAAAATAAAATCTGCTTAGACAAAGAACATTAAGAAATATTGTGGCATTGTGACAAGAAAAAAGTAATAATTAGAAGTCCTAAAATTTTTCTCCTGCACCCCAGTGTTTCATCTTGCATACCCCCTGGGGCATACCCTGAAGCATAGCAAACATGAAGAACAGCAATCACTAGCAGCCCACATCTAAAAGACTTTGTCAACACCACCCACATCCATAAACTTTCATGGCTTACTGGAAGAATTAGGGTTTTCTTTTCCCCTCACCTAAATACAGCAGGCAGAAGCAGGAGAGAAAAAGGGAAAACTGGATGAGGCACAAGGGAGGGAGATGATGCTGACAGCCAAGCATCGGGATTTATTCAGCTTGAGCTTATCTGCACCACAGTCAGGCAGCATCACCAGTCACTGAAGCAGACTACCCCACCTTCATGTGTAGTTGGAGAGCAGAAAGGAGAAAAGGGGTGGGTAATTCAGAATTTACAATGCTGATTCATATCAAGCACTCAAGCCAATTCTACTTAACATTTGTTAGAACAGACATAGCCTGCAAGTACTAACAGGCTTGTTGCCCTGCCACTTAAAAGATGATCAAGAGACATTCAGAGCTCACTCCAGGGTAAGCCAGCACATGAAAAATCTTCCCATAGCCACCAGGCACATCATGCTACAAAACAGAGCCCCAGCATAACATCATCATAGCTATCTAAAAGCTACCTCTAGCTTAAGCCATGCAAGAGTATATTTGTATTTGTTTTCTTGCAGTGAAAATAAGCTTAGTGTGTTGTCTCATGTTACCACACAAATACTGTATGTTCCTTACCCTACTCCGTCAGAGAAGCATGTGCAAATATTCTTGTCTCTCCTGAAGATGCTGACACCACAGCTTTGGAGAACTAAATCACAGTGCAGAAGGCAGAGAAGGTTGTGTGTCTGTGTGTGTGTTTTTGTGTGCAACCAGCACCTGTGTGTTGAGAAGGGAGTAGAAGACTAACTAAACTTTACCACCACAGAAGCCAATACACACTAACAAAAGGAACAAGAAGTTATTTTCTTTTTCCACTTTCCATATTTCTGTTATTTGCATTCAGCAGCCTGCAGCTAACTCTCCTCAAATGCCTGAATTCACACCCATGCTGCATCTGTGCATAGCAGATTCTGGTAAAATACTTCTAAAACGCAAAGAAAAAAAAAAGTAAACTGTCCTATCCAAAACCAGAGAAGAGCTCATTAAATACAACAGCAAAGCCTAAGTGCACCAAGAACACCAAGACTGGGCTTGGCAACTCTCATATTCAGACTAGAAAACAGTGGCACAGAATTCACTAACATGCAATACCTTCCGAGTCATCACTGTCACAACACAAGAGCAACTCCAAACCCAAATAAGACATACTAATACCAAGCCCTTTTATCAAGGCTTCAGCTTCTATAAACTGGGGCTTTTTCTTATCAGACAGCTATTAGGAAGGCAACATGAATAAACAGCATGCTTCCTGTCTAGTTGTCAGAGTTGTGAAAAATAGCACTTTGAACTGTACACCAGGTATAGATCTCTCTCTGATGTAGATTAACATTTAAAACATGCAGCTTTTGTCAAGCAAAAATGAAAACAAGTTCTGCCAACAAAATGCCTTACCTTCAGTTACTCTGGTTTTAATCTCATATTGTATCATGCATCCTTGTGGCTGTGACTCAGTTTTTCTAATGGTCAAGCAAGAAAAATAGTTTTATTACTTAGGCTCTGTTTAAAGGAATCCATCTCCATGCAGACCTCAATACTTGAGAGATAAATCGCACCCTTTTTAGTCATGAGAGAAGGATTCCAACAAATGAATTTGTTCTCTGTCCCAACAGACTAAGAAACCACCAAAAAACACCACACCAAAAACACCACAACTTTTTTCTTTGATTGCTGTTCTACTTAGCCTCAGCTAAGTAATACTTAAAAAATACTGTTAAAAAAAATACTGTTGAAAGTAACCTCTCTAAGTAGCTGCCAGTAGAAGAAACTGCAGTTAAGGAATAGGAAACTACAGCAAGCTAATGCTATCATCTCAAAAGCAACATATACATTAAAACAGATGCATACTGCCAAGTGTCAGTCATCCTCATGAAGCTCATTATAACCCAAGAGCAATATATTTATATAAAAAAACCAAAACAAACAAACAAACCAAAAACAACCAACAAAAACACACAAATCTAAAAGAAAAGTTTTAGATCATTTTTTCCTCAACTTTTACCCAAACCTATGCTTTTCTCTTCTTAAATTTTGTGTCCTGGATAATTCCAGCCCTTCACAATTAACAAACTTTCCCAAAGACTACAAGGAACAATGGTGTCAAGGGGCTCTGAGCAACCTGGTCAAGTTAAAAACGTCTCTGTTCACTGCAGGTGGGTTGGACTAGATTACCTTTAAAAGTCCCTTCCAAACCAAACCATTCTGTGATTCCATGACAACTGACACTGAAACTAGTGGGGAGAGGTAGGGTGAGAATTCATTCTCAGGATTTTCCCTTGCCCCTTACAACCTACTGCCTGTGTCTTCTAAAAGGGCACATTATAGCACAGTATACAGGCTTTTTTTCTTTTTTTTTTTTTTTTTTTTTTTTTTTGGTGGGCAGGGAGGTGATGGGGTGGTAGAAATCAGCTGTGCTGGAAGGAAGTGATGAAGAGCTGGGATCTCTTTATACCACTACCAGATCTGGATATTTGCCTTGTAGTCATGTGGCTAGTGAACAGTAATACAAAAATGGATTATCTTTATCTCAGGGTGTGCAATTACAGTATGTTTTTACTTTCCCCCATTACTACCCAGAAAGGAGATAAAGAAAATAATTTACCTGAACATGGAAGAAGTGTCATCAGTCTTCCATTAATCTATTTCCTACACTTGTCTCAGTTGACATGTCCTTATATAGTAAAATCCCCACACACTCTCTTTTTAGGCATTACAGGGAAGGTTTTCTTAGAGCAATTCAAGAACTATTAAAAAAATCCCAAGTACAAAAGTAAGCATAACCACAGGGAGGGGGTTTTGGCATCCAAGAGGCAGAGTATCATTCAAAACATTCATCTGGATAAAGGATAACATACCCAGCAAAATGTTACGCCCTCTGAAATTATGAGCAAGCTCCAAAAGTGCACATATAGCCTGTTAACAGGTTGATAAAACATTACCTGAATTAAAAATGCTTCCTGCAAAAAGCAGAAGTGTAAATTCATTTTCAAAATAAGAATATGAAATAAACTGTGACCCTCAATACAACATGTTTCCAAACTTAATTTATCTGTATTTGAAATTTTTCGAACTACTGACATTCAAAATAATGCCACATACTCTGTATTCCAGTACCCTCAATAGTTTTGGTATTGACACCTCACTCATCAAAAAGTAAGTGGATAAAGATCTCATCCCAGAGAAGCTAACTGGAAAGTCTGCTTTCAGAAGGACTCTAAAGTAAGGCTCCTTAAATAAAGCTCATATTACACAATAGCTCAATAACATTATTTGAATGGAATATATCCTTGTGCTATGGGATTGGCAGCATTTAGTAAAAGAAAAAACAAACTAACAGGAAAGAGAAAAAAAAAAAAAAAAAGGCAAAGCAAAACACAAAAAAACCTACACACACCCTCCCAAAAAAACAACACCAAGAAGAAACAAACAAACTAAAACAACCACCACACAAAACCAAACCGAAGAAGTTGCTGGCTTAGGACCTTAAGTAAGAGTTTGATGAAGTAGCAAAATAAGCCTTTAAAATAGAAGTACTCTCTTTCAGGGAGAACAAAAAAAAATCCCAAACAAACAAACAAAAAAACAAAACCCAAAAAAACAACAAAACCACCACACCTCCCATCTTTCTCCCTTTCAGTTCTCTCCACTAATTACCTTTTCAAAGCAGATGAACCAACAAAACTTTAAATAAAACCGAAAAGCTTTTTTCCCCATTTTAATCTATGACTTTAAAAAATGCACACATGACAAGCAATTTACGTTTTAACTTATCAGAAAGAGTTAAAAGTCTGTAATGATTTTCATTTAACTGAAAAGATTTTCTTAAACAATTTCCTTAAAGATAAGAAAAAGTAGATTTATCAGAACTTAGCTTTACAATAAAATGTAGTTAAAGATAGCTTTTTTCTAATTTCCAAACAAATGCAGCTAAAACCAAATCTCACCTAAGAAATCAATCATCCTGTAGAAAACTGTACTAGAAAATTAATGACACACAAAGAAATATCAAAATTAAAGACTCCAGTGAAGTGGATGAACAAGTGGATGATACACCCTCTGATTAGCTAGAATGAACTATTTTAATACCAGACTTATGTTTACTGAAAGCAAACCTACATGTTTTTAACAGTTCTGCAAACCAACAAGATAAGAAATTAATTAAGCCGCACAAGCACAAAGAAAGTTTAAAATAGATGATTCAAATTTTGAGGCTTCAGTTGGTCAATTTTAAAAACATGATAAAAACCAAGCAGGTAGGATTCAAACCATGAAAGTAAAAAGGTCAAGGTTTCTGTTTATTATTTCTATGTGGTATCGCCTCTTTCTTTTTAAGACACCATCACAACCTCCAAACAACCACTTCCAGTATTACAAACCCAAGATAAAAGGTTTTCACATGGGGAGAGAACAGAACAATACACTTTCAAGCAATACTGACCTCAATATCACTAAAATTTTAAAATATAAGAGAAACAGGAAAATGAATAAACTCAGCAGTTTGTCCTAAAAATGAACAACAAAAAAACAAACCACGACAGGCTGGACTGAACCCAGAACCCTGGATGCAGGCTCCAGGCTGTTTATCATTATCAGGAAAAACCCCTCACATGGTGGATTCAGTGTTTTGCTCTCAGCAATAGCATTCACAGGTCTTAGGAGGGCTCTGAAGACCAATCCAGCACAGTTTGTCTCATGATCTTATCTTTTTGTTCATAAGCCTCAAACTACTGATCTTAAATATCTTTAAATTACTTAAATAAGTTCAAGAACAAAAGCAAAGATTACTCCAAGCCACTAAACAAAGTCTCAGTTTCCTTCTACATGCAACTCGAGTCTGTAAGAAGCTTTGATTATAGCCTGTGTTTTGTTATAACTCCAACCACAGTATCATCCTGTTCTCTTCCACATGGATTTTTCTAAGATCTAAAATGACTGAGCTCACACTGCAGTCCTTTGATACAATGGATTTCTTTTCTGAAGTTGTTTAAAAGACAAAATACACTAAACCACACACACACAAAACACCAACACTTTTTGAAACAACTTGTACAAGGGATTCATCTTACCCATCTTTAGAAACCCATGAACAAGCTAGTCCACAGCCTCTTCTCACAGTTACCAAAGAAAAGGCTGTATTGCACAATATCATGCACTTCATCCATCTCGGACACCATTTGAAGAGGTGATGAAACACCCTGGAACTGTCAACTTCTTACCATACAGAGTTCAGGCTGGAGGTGAAAATATTAAACACACACTACACTGAGCTGAAAATGGCCCATAACAACACAAGAATTACTGCAGGATAGACTGGGAGAAGAGGAGGAAAAGAGGTAATGGATCTATCAAAGCTTTAACACACTAGAAAAACAGCTAGATACCATTTGTAATCCTACATCATCGCTGCACAGATTTACATAGCTACCTATCTCCAGGCTACCCTAACTCTAGCTAGAAGTCCAGTGGCCTGGCCTGCCAGCTGATCTGGTGAACACAGGGACTTCCTCCGCTCAGGGCTGACTCACCTTGCGGCAGCTCTAATGCTACACATTGTGACCGCAAGCCAAAGCCTCTTTCAGTCATTACAAAGACAGGAAGAAGCACAAGCTACATCAGCCCTGCATGAGCCTTCATCAGTCAGGCTGACAAGAGCCTCCTTCAGTTAATGCAGCTGTCGGCACACTCTCAGCAAAGCAAGAAAGGCTGCGCAATAAGCATTGCAACAACACAGAAGTCTTTCTGCAAACTTGGAATTTAAGAATGCTAAAGCCCTAGCTAGAACTATACTGTGCTTTTTAAGGGTTTGGTTGTGACCCACCCTACCACCAGAAATATTTATCCACTGGGAGCAGAGATCTCTACAGGGTTGCTGCAGCAAGCACAGCCAGGGGTAAATCAAGGGACTCTGGCAGCTACACACATTTTTCTTCAGTACTTTTTGTTTGTTTCAAATGGACAACACCAGGTAACAAAGCCACAACATGTCCCAAGTGAATTAGAAGCAAAATGAGAACCAGTTGGCTTACTCAATACTGTTTTATGCAACAGACAGAACTGCTTGCATCAGAGACTACCTGCAATACTGTGTACAGGGGTTTTAAGGAGGAATTAACTTCACAGAGGACAGAAGACAAGTACAGGCCAACCATCTATTAACTAACCATAGAGGTTAAAAGTAGTCATAGTGAAATAAATCAAATTGTTGTCAGTTCCACTCACAGTGCCTGCAGAACTTCTCACAATGTGGGGATTTAGAAACAGGACAAGCAGAAACAGTCATTTGAGAAACTGGAAGAGCCTTGCCCTCTCTGCCATTTCTCCTGTGACCTGTCAACTGCTCAGGTCCTCACATTAAAGAGCTTCAACGTTTACTACTTAATACTTACCTTGGGTGAAGTCTACTGAGCAAGACAAGCAAGAAACTCTTTCCCTGTTCCCCTTCTGCAGTGCAATCACAAGTGTGCAAACACGTATCACTTCTTACTGTTACACAAACCTACTACATGCTACAGACCTTCAGAGGAAGGACTCAGAGGTGTAGCTTAATGGCAAACCTTAGCTGTTGTGGAGATCAAAAGGCGCTCTAAAAAAATCCAACTCAGTTTTGCTGGTTCACATTTCATTTCTACCACTAACTTATCTATGCAGTTCCTCCCAGTGCATCTTTCAGATCACATTTGTTTGTTTCCAACACCAAAAGGTTGTTAGTGCCTTCGAGTTGACTTTTCTTTCTTCTATCATCAGCATAATGCTGAATGCTTGAAAACCTACACTGCCATTCTGCACATGGGCATAACCCAGCATTACTAGCTACACAAAACCATGGTGGTTTCAGGTTCATCTTAAAAAGCAATACAGAGTTCTAATGTTTAACTAATGCCGGATGAACAGGGATATTTATTAAACCAACTGCTTTCTTTCATTACTGAAAATGTGAGTAAGAAATTAAGCAGGGAACCATAGGTTCTGCCCTGAAATAAAGACAGTGTGTGACTTTTCTGGATTGTTGCCTAAATGATTACCACAAAAATGTTACTACCAGCAGTGTTCAGGAGTGTCTTTAAAGAAGGTTGCAGCTTGTGTAAATGACCAGTAGTTCAACCAAAGGCAGTAATATGGCAGGGATCAACAGAATTTCTGCAGAGATATCAAATTAAAAAGGGGAATTAAAAAAAAAAATCTTCAGCATAAAGTATAACTAAATTTTAAATAATTCAACTCTGTGCTGTTACTCGCCCTGCAAAAGTAGCCTGGACAGACATGTTTTGAAATAAAAATTTAAATCCACACTATTACCATAGTTACCAGTACACATTTCTAATATTTAAGTGCCTATTTCTCTAAGACTGGGAGGTTGAGCACATGTCATGGAGAACAATGATGCTAGGAGTGAGCGCTCTCCAAACTCTGCTGGACAAGAGTCCTAATGGACTTTTCTATGACAAACTTCAGTAGAACACTGAGCAACTTACTGTACACTTGATTATTTTCAGATTAGCCAAGATACCATCATGGAAGATAAAAACTGTGGAGCAGTAATAGCACAATGGTTGCCCTACAATGGCAGGGGCTCCTTAAAAGTTTACATACAAACACAGGGGCAACACAATATTTATGTTCTGTGCTAAACCACATGGGAAAAAAGAAATTATGGCCTGATCCTCTGAGGCAAACACCTCCAACCCCCAGTATCTCCATATGTAACTGAGGTAGTCAATACCATAGAAAGAGGCCTTACAGGAACAGCATTATTCTATCAGTGTTCATGCATAACCTTATCATTATACTCACACCTCACCAAGGGACCTATTCAGCTCCCAGTGAGGATGGTGCATCTCCTTCAGACTCCAGAGTGCACCAATAGTCGCTCTCAAATACGCTGTTATGAATGCACCAACAGTTACTACTCGGCGCCATGCAAGTGTTAGCGCAAGTTACAAGTAAATTAGTCCTGCTTCACAAAAGCTCATTAACGAAGCAGATTCAACCAGTGCCACAGAACACAAATTTAAAGCAAGCAAAGCAGCACAAACAGGTTTTCAAAAAAGCTGAATGACTATGTGAGATCATGAAACACCCAAATTATTATCAGTAATATTAGCAGCCCAGTCAAACAGTATTTGGGGTTGATTTGGTTTCACTCTTTTACATACCAGTTGAAGGTATCTGATCATCAGAGTTCTCATTCACCTAATTAGCTGGTGGACATGCTGAAAAGAGTAGAAAGCAGTAGATAGGTAGCAGTACTTGAGCAACATTTATAAAGGAACTGAAAGCAAATGAAGGAGAAGATTACTGATTTTTTTTTTTTCCCCCAAACGTCAAAAAACGACTAGGGTCTTCCTTTCCCCCATTCAAAAAGGAAATGCAATTTCACTACCTGAACAGTTTTTATTAGGATCTCTCAAACAGGGAAATGTCTGTAGAATTACAAGAAGGAGGAGAGATTCCTGTTTGCACATAAGGACTGATACAGTGTGACATGCATTGCAAAAATATACTACCTGCTTTAAAAGCACATAATTTAGTCCAGAGTTTAAAACTTGTAAACATCATCCTTGCTTAATTCACAGAAAGCTTTAAAGTTTATAAGCAGATGAACTCTAAGAGAAAGCATAGTCCAAATTTGCCTGGGGACTCTGTTTAGATTTTCCCAAAATGGATACACAAGCTCAAGTGTGTTGCTGATTTACAGCTAACGGTTACCACGAATTTCCAGTTTCAAGCTTTTTGGTTCTTGGTTTTTTTTTTCCCCAAGCCAGACAAGTTTAAAAACCATGGACTAAGACTCCATAATGCCTTCAAGTTTAAACTACACAGAACATACTCAGTAGGATTTTCTGAAGTGTACAACATTGCCCTAACTGTGCTCCAACCAAATCACTTGAAGCAGCATCTTCAGCTCCAACCTAAACACAGCATACTTCAAATATGCATATGTGGTCCTTTACCTTTAATAACGAAGGCTTCAGTTACCAAACGCAGCACATAGAGAGGTTCATCTTTTGTTGAGAGGTCATCAATTCCTGCTCTTGCATACATGCTGATGGCATCTCTGTACGATCCCTCCACATAATGAAGCTTTCCTAGGATCAGCATAGCTTCTGTCATATACTTAGGCTGAAACAGAGCAGGGAGAGGAGGAGTGCTAACATGATAAAATACCAGACAGAAAGAAAAAGGTACTTCAGAATAAATTAAACAGATTCATAATGCTTTCCTTTCAACATTGTTAGGTCTACAGGCCAGAGTAGGAAGGATTTAAGTGTCTAAAGATCTCAGGGCTATCCTCATGAGAGCAGCAGGCAACAAAGGTCAGGCAGGTTGGAGCTCAGTTTAGAAATACACAGCTTACAAGCCACCTTCTTGGTTTCAGCTGACCTACTCTATTGATTCACCAGCCACAAAAAAGCCTGGTGTTGTCAGAACCACCATTCACACCAAGCAAATTCCCCACTTTTACATGAGGCAGAAAGCTTCTCTTTTAGTTTAGTGCTCCCTTCTTCTCTGCACATTTAATTAAAAAGAGTGAGAAAGCTCACAAATTTTCTGAAGTTATCAAAGAATTTTCAGGCAACAGTAGAAAACCAGAAGGTGTGTCTGCTAGTTCTAACATTTTTGGTTTCTTAAGGACTGAAAACATGCATCCAAATCTGTATAAGAAAAAAAAAAAAAATCTCAGTAAAATACATCTGTTCATACCCTTTTTATGCTTTGAAAGGCGCAAAAAGGTTCCTAACTCTTCAACTTCATGTATTAAAAAACTGAATAAAACACAACGCCAATACTGCACGAGTAGCCCAGTCACCACTAACAAAGATTAGTAATGGCAATTCATGCAGCCAAACTTAACACCAAGAGTTGGCAGTTCTGGCTACTACTGGGGTAAACTACAAAGAAAGAGGGTTGTATGGACTCCCCTTCTTCCCTACTCCTTTTTACATTTTAAATACACTGACTTTCAAGAAGTTAAGAACAAGGAACTCCCCCAAGAAAGCCACTGCATACTTGGTGCTGGAAATTAACATGGTAACAGTTAAAACATAGGCTTCCAAGCTAAATAGTCTGTAGATTTCAGGACCAAAAGTAATACAAATCTAGAACAGACTGTTGTAACCCATCACCTTTTTTAAACCAGTTAAGCAACTTGTGCATCCAAGGCCACAAACACAGCAGCAGCCATTGAGACAGAGTCTTAAAACTCTCCTAAAGCTCTGCAGCTAAGCTGACAGGCAGCTACCAACCGCACACCCAAATCACAAAATAAAATAAAAGCATAACTTGCCAACATTCAGTCAGAGACTGAAAGCAATGCAAGGCTGTAATCCCAGAGTCACAACACAACCTTAAGTGCCTGACAGAAGCTTGCAGCACATTTCACCTCTGATCTGGAGCTGACCAGGTGTATGCAGCTCCCTCAGACCAGGAGCAGAAGTAGGTCACTCAGCTGTGCAAGCCTGACAGCACTGTTAGGTGGCTATCCCCACCACCCCAGAAAATTCATAAATATTTATCCTGCTTCTTTCTAATAGGAGGAAAAAAACCAACCAAACAAACAAACAAAAAAACCCCACATCACCAAAAAAACCAAACCAAACACAAAAAACACAAACAAAAAAAACACCACAACAGGGGAAAGCAAGTGTCCCAAAAGCACACTGCAAAGTGAATTACCAGTCAATTAGCAATACCTACAATACAGCACCATACATACAGGGACATGAACAGGCAACACCAACACGCTGTTACCAGACTAACCATCGTATAAAAGCATCATCCAGTTGGCAGGAATTACAACAACAGAGCCTACTTACTCGTAGTTTTCCTTTGCTTAAGATACTAGTCAAATACTGTTTAGCTTCACTCAGTTTTGGGTCATTCAGTTCTGTCAGTGGAATGGAGTCCTTCAGTTTGGCAAAGTTTTCCTTCAAACATTCTTCCAGCAGGGCCTCTGCAAGCAGCATACCCCCATAGTCCTCTGAAAGTACACACCAACCAACAAGAAACATCACTTAGTGCAACACTGCTGATAAACAGCATTACAAAGACAAAAAACCCCACATATTCGAGACACACAAACTGCAACTCAAGCGAGGGGATAAGGAAGAACCAACAGACAGGAAAAAAGTTCCAGTAGCTTCTAGATACTAGAAATCAAACATTTCCTAGGAAAAAATGAAACACTTCCTTTTAACTTGAAGATTAATCCTTCAATTTTGACAGCATGGTTTATTCTTGTGTTGACACTAATATAACAGTTTGCAAATTTCGTAACAACTCACTTTCAAAAGTATAAGACCAATCTTTGGAAACATTTAAGTGCATGCTTTAGATTTACAAGTGTACAAGCAGGAAATATATGGACTACAGATAAGCTTTGATTTTCACTGCAAAACAATAGCCACATCAGAAACTTTTAACATTTTCCTGAAAAGTTCACAGAAAAATAAAAATACAGAATTCAGACAACACTACATATCCATTATTAAAGGCACACAAGGCCTGATCCAGTGACATAACTCACATGCCACATGAAATGCTTTGTAGATTAAAATCCATTCTTGTTCACAGTTCCACAGAAGAGAAACTCAAACATAGGTAGTAGCACTGAATATAGTATGAAATATCATGCAGTGTTGCAATTACATGCTGAAAAAAAGAAAGTTTCATCTGCCAGTGTACTTGGAGTTCTTATACGATGGGTCGATAGGTCCAGTTTTGCAGTTCATATATCCATAAAAATAGCAGTACCTCAATAAGCTGACTAGTGGGTCAAGCAGAGTAAGAAAACCTTTGTAAATAAAAGGGCCAAGCCCTATATTTCATATATACCTCACATTTCAAAATCTGAAATTCTAGAATGCAGGAAGCACAATAGCCTATCTGTATTTCCAGCCCATTGAACAATTTATCCCCATTTACCACCCATACATTACATACAGCATTAACCAACTTGTTGATTGGTTTTGTTTTGTTTAATTTTTGAGGGGGTTTTGTGACTTGTTCAGCTGCATATTAAATTATAACCATAATTCTTCCTGCTCAAGGGTAAATCTACAAAAAACACATAAAAATGTACGGGTACATAAAATTCACCCAACCTCACATGCAGTAATTTCTAAACAACACTGACGAGCTTT
This sequence comes from Megaceryle maxima, assembly GCA_024605025.1. Taxonomy (NCBI): domain Eukaryota; kingdom Metazoa; phylum Chordata; class Aves; order Coraciiformes; family Cerylidae; genus Megaceryle; species Megaceryle maxima. Next base: position 12,033 of record JANHGN010004852.1, on the reverse strand, counting down.
CGGGTAGTCACTAAGCTCTTAATCAAACTTAAGGAATCACATAAGACCACATACAACTAAGAAAGAAATATACAAAATCCTTCATAGCAAATAGTACTATTTAAAAATCCCATCCAGACACACTATTGTTTCTAGAAACAAAACCTGTAGCCAGTCCCTTGCTAAAAGTAAAGTTCTGTAGCAGTAACAAAGCATTACTCTTTCGTAACTAGCAAGCTATGATGACATAGCAGCAAATTAACAAATGCTTTTACAGCAATCATACTGTTGTTATGTCTCGTAATTACAAGGGAACAAACTAATAATGAAGAGTCAACAAACGTGCCCAAACTGCATGATGATCTCTGCACCTGGGAAGCACTGCTGAAACCTGACTGAAGTTCAAAGGTTGGCCTTGTGGTTCTCAGCACAAGGTTCGATCTGCATCACATACACACTTGGAAAGCCTTGATTTACATACATTAAGCCACCAACGTCTCTCCCCATCACACTTTCCCACTGTGAAGTTTATTGCAGCCCAGCAAGCTTCAATAAACTCTAGGGCCATATACTAGAAACAGTCCTCTAAAGTTAACCGGTTTTATTCTAGAAATAGCTCCTCTGTCTTCAACGACAGAATCTCTTGAACCATTGCAGCAGCTAGGATCTGGTCCTCCTCACAACCTACTGCTGTGGACTACAGACTGAGAGTTTTGTAAGTTAGTCTGCCTCACTTCTTGAAAGTGGTTTAATTTCAAAGGGAAAGCAGTGTGTTGTAACAGTGGGGGAAGAAGAAAAAAAAAAAAAGGCAAAAAACAACATTTGCTATTTATGAAACCTGCCTTACACGTGAAAGGATACTTGGTTATGCCCAAGCCTTGAAATAAAGCACGGCCCTTCAGAAATGGAGGGGGAAAATATAAGGGCATCCGGAACAGGGTGGGGAGAGAGCAAAGAAGGAATCAATATCAGACCTATCGAGAAGTTGAAGAGACGTTTCCAACCACGGAAGACTGCGGTCGTAGCCTAGCGGCACCACAGCCGAACCTGTTAAATTAAAGGCAAGCACCGACGACAGGGGCCGCCCCCTGCCTCCAGGTGCTTATCGAGGCGAGGGCAACATCCTAAACGTACAGAAGCCACAGGGAGAGTGCTGCCGCCCCTTACTCCCGCTGACAGTCCCAAGCAGTGCGCTTCCCCTAGCAGCCCGGCAGGCTCGGAAGCGCTGACACGAAGCAGAGAGCTATCTTCCTGAACGCCGTTTCCTAGGCTCACACCGCCTCTCTTCCACATCCCTCCCTTCCTCCGAGAGACCGGGGTGTCTACAGTGGACACCGGGCGACACCTCACTCCCTTCGCCAGCACCCTGGCGCTCCCTCCCCAGCTCTCTCCGGCAGCCCCAAGGCAGCCGCAGCTCCCACCCACATCAGCCCACCGGGCCGGAGGCTGCCGAGCCCCGGGCGGCGCACGGAGCGTCCAGCCAGCCCCGTCGCCGACCCACGCCCGGGTGGTCTGGTAACGGCGGATTGCCCCGCTCTACTCTGCCCGACCCTCGCCGCCACTTACCCGCGTCCTGGGCAGCTGCCGCCGCCTTGCGCGGGGACCGTGCCGGCCGCAGCAGCTGCCTGGCCAGGTGTCGGAGCTGCCCCCAGTGCCCCTCCGCCCGGCACCTCTCGATCTCTCCCTCCAGCTTCACATGCGAGTGTAAGCCCTTGGCCGCCATCTTAGCGCCGGGCCGGGACTGCCCCGCCCCGCCCGCCGGGGATTCCCGGCGGCAGCGCCCGGGAGGCGCCTGGAGCGTGTGCGAAGCCGCCGTTCTAGGCAGGCGGCCCCGGCTCCACCCGCTACCAGGTGCTCGGCGGGGCGTGCGCGGGCGGAGTGGGTGCAGCTGTAGCGACCAGAGGCCTGCGGCTGGGGACGGCAGCTCCTTCACAGCCACTCCTCCCTGCCTCCTCTCGCTTGACGCCCGGGCCAGAGAGCCGTACCGACCCTAACGGGCAGACACTGTTCCGGCATCGCTGCCCGCCGAGGGCACTGTGCCTACCTGACTCACATGCAATGAGCTTGCGGGGCCTGAGGAACTCTGGCCTCGGCTCTGGGGCACTGCCACTGAGGCCCTGCAGCTCCCTTCCTGGGGCGCTGCTCTTTTACCAAGGCCCTCAGAAGCCCCCTAAATCCCGGGCCTCTTCCATCAGCTGCTCCCAATAGCCACCGCTTGTCCCCCTTTGGTAGCGACTTCAACATGGGGTAACCAGTCAGTTGCACAATGAGCCAAAAGCTGACACCACTTGCTGAGGTCAGCATTTGCTCTGAGGGTTATAACCTCTAGGCACAAAAGCAACCTCTATTTATATATCAAATACAAAAATAATGAGACCTTACAACCTTTGGGGGGGGGGGGAGCAAAAAGAACAGTTTATTTAAATGGTGGCAGGGCGCTGTGATTCTTGAGTGGCAGGGTGGGACAGTGCACCCAGTCATTGGGGGGGGCGGGGTGGAGGCCAAGGGAAATGCACAGGGCAGGGGAGGCTTGGGACAGATGGATGAGCAGGCACATGTCAGGTTCATGCTGCCTGTTGCTGATCACAGAATCACAGCATCAGAGAATTACTGAGGCTGGCAAAGACCTCTGAGATCAAGTCCAGCCTATGCCCCAACACCACCACTGTGGCAGTATGTGCCACATCCAGCCTTTCCTTAAACACCTCCAGGGACAGTGACTCCACCATCTTCCTGGGCAGTGCATTCCAATGCCTGATCACCCTCTCCATGAGGAAGTGCTTCCTGATATCCAACCCAACCCTCCTCTGGCACAGCTCCAGGCCATACCCTCTCATCCTGGCACTAGCTGTCTGAGAGAAGAGCCCCATCCCCACCTGACTAAAACTTCCCTTCAGGCAGTTGTAGAGTGAGAAGGCCCCCCCTGAGTCTCCTCCAGGCTGAACAGCCCCAGCTCCCTCAGCCTCTCCTCATAAGACTTTCCCTCCAGTCCCTTCCCCAGCCTCGTCGCTCTCCTCTGGACCCACTCCAGCACCAAAATATCTTTCTTGAAGTGAGGGCCCAGAACTGCACACAGTACTCAAGGTGAGGCCTCACCAGTGTTAAGTACAAGAGAATTTCATCCCTGCTGGCCACACTATTCCTGATACAAGCCAGGATGCCACTGGCCTTCCAGGCCACCTGGGCACACTGCTGGCTCATGTTCAACCACTTGTCAAACAGTACTCCCAGGTCCCCCTCTGCCAGGCCACTCTCCAGCCACTATTCCCCCAGTCTGTAGAGATGCGCAGGGTTACTGTGGCCTAAGTATAGGACTCTGCACTTGGTCTTGTTGAACCTCATATTATTGGCCTTGGCCCATCAACTCAGCCTGTCCAGGTCCCTCTGCAGCATCTCCCGACCCTCCAGCAGATCGACACTCGCCCCCAACTTGGCGTCATCCATGAACTTACTAAGGGTGGACTCAATCCCCTCATCCAGGTCAATAAAGATATGAACAGGACTGGGCCCAGTACTTATCCCCGGGGGACACCACTAAACACCAGATGCCAACTGGATGCAGCACCATTCACCACCACTCTCTCAGACCGGTCATCCAACCAGTTTTTAAGCAAGGGAAGGCTGCACCCCATCCAAGCCGTGGACTGACAGCTTTTCCAGGAAGATGCTGGAAGGATCCTCCGTCCCGGCGCCAGCCCCGCCCTCCCCTTTTCTCTTGGCTCTGTCGCGGGCACCTGCCCTCCGCCAGGGGCGCCGCTGGTTGGATCCTCACGGTGCGTCCTCTGGGACGGTTCCTCCTCACCGGAGGCCGGTGAGGGGCTCGCGCCAGACGGCGGGAGGGGCAGGGCCGGCCGAGGCTGCCTGGGCCGGGAGGTGACAGGCACCCCCTCAGCCCTCACGCGCCCATCTCAACGGCTCGGCCCCGCAGTAGGCGGAGCGCTTCACCTGTCCCCCCGCGAGGGCTCCACGTGGAATTCCAGGAGCGGTGACGTACCCCCGCTGGAGGAAAAGATGCAGCCAATGGGCAGGGAAGAGAGGAAGGACGGGGGCGGGGCGTGCGCCGGGTCAGAGGTGACGCCAGCGATGGGGGCTGGCCTAGTGCGAGCGCGCCTCCGCCTGTCCGTGACCCGCAGCCCACCGGAGCCGCAATCCGCCGGACGGTGCGTAGACTGGCGGCGGGGGGGGTCTCTCCGCCCGCACCGGCAGCCAGGGCTGGAGCGGGGTGCGCCACGGTTTGGGCGGAGTGTGGCGGGTCCTGCCTTCTCCCGCCGGAGCGGGAGCTTCCTCGGGGGCCCTAGCAGGGCGGGGAGCCGCGGGTGGAAAGCAGACGTGGTGCCAGCGATCGGGGCCTCCGGTACCGCTCTGGTGCCGAACCGGCTGCGCACGAGGGGTTGCTTCAGCAGGCGCTGCTGGAGGTGGGTGGGAGAAAAACAGGGAAACCGAACCCAACAGTTCCTCCTCTCCCCCTGCTGAGGTGCTGTAGCTTTTCCCTTGCCGATGAAGTGAGCGCTGCAACGACCGCTGCGTTTTTAAAGTTGTATGCTGTTTAGGGCATGAGGTCTTAATAGATCTGCTAATTAGATCTGCTAATTAATAGATCTGCCCCTCTGATACCGTAAGCGACCTTTGCTCCCGTAGCTGTGGGGCGAGCTGAAGCTGGCATGGCTGGTTGTCCAGAAGCTATGTGAAGAGAAGAGCCAAGCATGACTAGGAGTACACATTTGCTGCGTGAAAAGAAAGTAATTCTCTGAAAATTGCTGCATCCTTCTGTGAAATAAAGACCCTCACGTGAATGCTCTGTTTTTTTGCTTGTTAAGTACTTGAAACAATTTCTTCTATTCTAGAACTTAGTGGTGCTATTTCTAAGCAGTGTGTAAATCTGTTGAAAGTAGATTGCATTTTGAATCTGTTGTTTGTTTGTTTGTGTGTTTTGGTGGGGGAATGTTTCCCTTTGCAGGAGATCATGATGGCCCAAGGGATTTTTAGAATACATTTGCTGTTCTGCTTTCTGGCTGCATTCTTCATCTCTACCCTAGCTGAGGAACACGTAGGAGAGAGTCAACATGCAAATATTCGCCTTGATAAGAACTTGGTACAAGATAAAGAGTATGTGTTCCGTGTTCTAAAAATGTAAACTTTACTTCTTAATGATTTGCTTATCTCTTAATTCTTATTTCGTGAGTTGGACTTAAGCCTAGGGGCACCCCCCTTTTCTCAGGATATTGTATGCCTAGCTAGAGTCAGATATGAGACATGCTTGTTCAGTAAGTTTGTAGAGATATGAGACCTAGAAAGGTCTCTCTGGAGCCTTTAGTCCTACTCATACTATAAATGATTTCTTACAGGAACTCTGCTTACCTAGAGTGACATATTTTATACGAAATCATATTCTGAGCAGGTAAAGTGAGAGCTTTTTACCTCATTTGCTGCTTCATACAAACAGAACGGTAGCAGCAAATAAAACTCCCTAGACTACTTTGTGTTTAACTGAGAAAGATCTTCCTGTGGTTCCTGTGCTTTGGAAGACAGCCAAAAGGAGTTTTTGGGCACTGCTTCAGTTGTTTTGACAACCTGCTAAGTAGGCCAGAAGAAATAACTATCTAAGGTATTGGAGGCCACTAAAGCATCTGTAACAATCTCTGTACAAGCTTCAGTTTAGTATAAAACCATAGCTTTCAGTTGTTCTGGTTGTCCAGGGTGCTTTTAGCAAATAATATTTCCTGTGTATTTGACTACCTGATCAAAGACTAAATGCAATGTAAACAGAGCATTAAATATTACTGTGGGGTTTGTTAATTTCTTTTTTTTTTTTTTTTCTTAGCCACATCATGGAACATCTAGAAGGTGTTATTGAGAAACCAGAATCTGAGATGTCTCCGCAAGAGTTGCAGCTTCATTACTTCAAGATGCATGATTATGATGGCAATAATCTGTTAGATGGTTTAGAGCTTGCTACTGCTATATCACATGTCCACAAAGAGGTAGGTAGAATTTTGTAATGCCATGTATTTGGAAACAGTTCTGATGCTCTAAAAGCAGCTTGCAATGGAACAGAACAGTGACAACACATCTTTGGTGCCGTTGATCATTTTGCCTGAAAATTAAGAGTATTTTTCCCCCAGTAGTTTGGGTTTGATTTATAAATGTGCTATGAGACATATCACACAATTTTTATCACAGCTTTTCATGTCACGTTGAAGTTTTCAACAAGTCTCCATTTTAGTTTAAACTTTAGACTGAGGAAGGACTCTAGAGTGAAAAATGACTTGACAGAGGGTCTTGACTACTTTAGTAGTCAGGGATGGAGAAAAAGGGAAATTATCCAAAATGGGATAATGAGGGTTTCTAGAAATAGCACACTATATGCTGCTGTTTCAGGTTCTAAGGCTGCTGTTCTTAACTCCACTGTTACTGCCATGGATACACAAACTGTAACAGACTTCTTGCACAAAATTAGCATTAGAAGAACCAGCTGTGGTTACCTTTTTAAACACAAATTCTCTTTCCTGCTAGAGACATTTAAAGACAAGGTAGGAAGATAGAGCCATTAGGAAGATAATGCTAGCACATCATCCTGTACCAACCTTTTGTAAGTTACAGTTCAGGATAGTATAACTTCCTGTGTACACCTGTGGCCAAAAAAAAAAAAAAAAAAATCTGTGCTCTATCTGAGCACAGAATAATGACTTGCTCTTACTTGGACAAAGGCACAGCTTTGTATTCCCATTTTTCTTGTAAGGGGTGTTACTAAGAATTTTGCTGACTATAAGCTGTAGTGCTGGATTTTTTCACTACTCTGTTATTGTCAAGCTCTGCACCTGATAAATGTTGCTTATATTGGTATAAATGATCACATAAGAGTTAGTGTCAAACTAGGAACCAAACAGGAATAACCTAACAAAAAATTCTGTCAGTAATCTGTTAAATGTGGCATTAGATGGGAGACACAGCTAAACTGTTCATTTTGGTTTTGTAGGAAGGTGGTGAACACACCCAGGCAATGAAAGAAGAGGAGCTGATTAGTCTGATAGATGATGTTTTAAGAGATGATGATAAGAACAATGATGGCTACATTGACTATGCAGAATTTGCAAAATCACTGGAATAAGGTTTTGCAGGGGGCTTGTTTCTCCTTCTGACTACATGGAAATGTGAACCAGTATAATGTGATTTGTTACTGTCTCATATCAACCTCTCTGCTGTGAGAAGGAGAGGTGTATCAGTTCCAGCTGAATTTATTTGGAAGTTGTATGTGTTAAGAGGTTGTCAAACTCGGAGAGAGAGACGTTTGACTAAACATAGCTATGCATTTGAATTTTGAGGCATGGCAGCGTCAGTACTCACATAGGGTACAGCTGGCAAACTCTTAACTAGGTGTGTGTGAATACAAAACAGATCATATACAATCTAAATTCCAGTTCTTCTGTCATTGGGTTATATAGTACTTGTTTGCTTGCATTTTCTATTTAAATGTAAAAAATGTCTAGAAAGACAGAAAAGAGTATTGCATATAGTTGTATTTCAAGGATATTCCTTACATTGCAACTGATTTCAAGGAAATGTCCTTACCTTTCCACTAATTTGGAAGGAAATTTGCATATAAGTACAGGTGCTTGAAACAGCACTCGGAGAGAAAAAGCATTTGAATGTGGTTTATGTTTGAGGCCAACATGATACCCTGAGGACTTTAACACAGTCTTTGAAGAAATTGAGTATTTTAAAATATACATACTTCCTAGCGTACCTTTACTTTTTCCATATAAATATATATACATGTGTTTTTTTCAGTTTCTCCTTGTCCTTCACAGATTTACTTTTTATATCTTAATTTACCAATACCTTTTTTTCTCTGTCTTCTGTGGTGTTTTATTAAGAAAATGAAAGTATTTTTATTACATTTCTATGTTGTATTAATGCTGTGTAGCATTTACTAGAGTAGCTTCTGCTATCTCATTTTGAAGGTCACTTTAACAGTAAACCAGTTTAATATTAAAACTTCTGTTCAATTTGGGTTCTACAGTGTTAGCCAGCAGGATAATCTAAGTGAGCAAGTAATGCTGCCTTGTTAAGCTTTAAATTCATATTCCTTGACAGTTAAATTACAGTATTACTTTCAGGAGGTATTTCATAACTAACAGCTTCAAGATGCATGTGTGTTTGCAGATTCATAAGGTTCTAGGAATGTTTTCAGTGTCTTGACTCAATACTTGTTAAGTCAAGCAGGTTAAGGATATTAGAGAAGGGATGTGCTGCTGTGTTATTGATATTTGGTGACTCTAAAACATTACTGAAATCTTAAATTGCATTAAATCATTATCCATTAATAGAGGATCTAAATGTTAGCATAAAATGTATAAATACCTATTTTCTGTACAAAATTATTCTTATAAACGAGAAACACATTTGTAAAAGAAATTATTTCTGCTGTTTAAATGTTTGTGCAATGAATCCTGTGTACTGGACTTTTTTTCTTGTACTAATTTTTTATTTTGACACCTCTGTGGCCAGGGTTGTGCTTGTACAAGCAATAAAAATAAGTTGAGGTACCTGCACTCTGAAGCTAGAAACACAAGGCTGGAAGTCCTAGTGAGAAGCACACCTGATTTTCTGATACATTTTAAAGCCCATCTCTGTTGTGAGCAGTTGTCTTAAAAAAAAAAAAAAAAAAAAAAAGTTCTTCTTTCAGTTAAAAGCATTTTTAAAAAATACCTCTTTTGAGGGAAACTAATCTGGGGTGAATGTTGAGTCAGAAGGAAGTGTAGAAAATGCTTGTGGGCAGAAGGGAAGAAGAGGTTAAGCTCCTCAGCTTTGAGCACTTAAAGCAGGTTGGCTGTAGACTTGCCAACTCTTACATGCTTATTATGTAAGCTTCCGAGTTTTACATTTATTGGGGATGAAAGGACGAGACCAAGGAACTGACTTCTATGCACTGCTCTTAAAAATCATGTTTTTCTTATCAAGCACAGTTTGTAAACTTCATGCAGCAACTGCCCATGGGGCACGTTTATATACATATGTTGTATTTATATACATATTTATTAGCTGCAATCGTATGTGGCAAAAGATGCGCACCATAGAAGCAATATGTCAGAAATAACTATGACAAGTACAGGTCCTGTGAACATTGTTTACCAACTATTTAAAACTTGCTTTTAAGCGTTCAGAAGTATGTATAAATAGAAAAATTATTTACTGAAAATGGAAGACAAAATTGGCACCTTTGATTTTTATGACATAAGAAAGGTCAAACCAAACTTTCCGCTTTCCTAGAAAGAACAGTTCAGGAAATTCTACCCAAGCTGAAACCTGCATCATTATGTCTTTTCTCAGACTCCTAAAACAAATACACATACTTAAGTGCACTTAAAGATAAATGATTTAACAGCTGTCTAGGGGGCTTCCTCAGTTAAGCAGAAAAGTGCAAAGCTGCTTAGAGCAATAGGGACTTAAGACTTTTGATTGTTTGTTTAAATAGAACTGATTGGGGTGCTAGTTGTAGCTCATGCAGTACCCTAAATGTGCTGGTATAGATCATACATACAGACAGTATGCTCTACTTCACATGTATATAATTTAGAAAATAAGGCCTTCACCACTGAAGTACTCATCAGCTATAAGCCTTTACCTTGCATAGAACAGTACTATCTCCATTCCACAGATAAGATAAATAACAAAGCAGAAGGGGGGTAGGATTTACTGAAGGTCAATCACATCCCTGGCAGAAACAGAAAACCAGAAGACTGTCGTGCACGATCTGCACCACTTCCTCATCTTTGATGTCAGGGATCAATGAGGATCTAACAGGGTTTTTGCTTAGTAGAAGACAACACATCTGGCCTTGCATTACTGTATACTATGTGTCTGGTTTAAGGTATCTAGATTATCTGCTTTTACCACACAAAATACTGCCTAATCTAGCAGCTATAGAAAATACATAAACTTGTTCTTGAAGCACTCCTGAACTGAGCAAGTTTTTTTTTGTTTGTCTAGAACATAGTCTGTATATGAATGAGAAAAAATTTAACTGCTTGTCCTGAGCCCATCTGACAGGAATAACTGCCTAGAACTTACCAGGAACAGTTTTGGATGCATATTCATGCAGACTTTACTACATCTTGTTTTGGTTTTGTGTGTTTTGTGGTTGGTTTGTTTGGTTTTTTATATTAGTTTCCTATGATCTCAAAATGCCTTAAATTCATGAAGATCTGGTTACAGACTTGCAAATCCTGATTTTTGTCTGAAGTATTTTTTAATCCTGCAATTCACAAGCAGAACAGTAATTCAGGAATGATGTCATAATCGATACAGCCACTAGATAGCGTATTGACACTGCACATTTGTTACCTGTGGTGAATAATTTGAAGTGATTCAACAACATGCATTTCTCTAAACCATCACCACTACTAATTATAGGCACGGCTTGCTCCTCTGTCTTCCAGCACCCCATTGCCAATATGATGCCACATTTTTGTTAATTTACACCTGTCATAAAAATTGACCATAGCTGGAACTGGTTACTGGTAATTAATTTCATTGTTTCCAAAATCCAAATAGACTTGAAGTAAATGTAAAGAAGTTAACGTTGTAATATTGTCAGTAAGAATAATTTCTGTCAGTAAGAAGGATTTCTGTTATAAGCACCATGCTTGGCCTGACTTCTTGACCATCTTTAGTTGATCTGAGAGAGGATCCATGAGGTCTCTACAGTGGTGTCAACCAACATTAAAGAACACTAGAGAGTTTTAGCAGGACCTGAACTCTTACTGGCTTTGCATTAGATGTCACTGTTCTTACAAGGTGTAGGTCCATTGTGGTCTGATCAGCCATTTTTGCCTAAAGTGAAGCTTACTGGTTTTTTTCTTCCTTTCCCCCATTACAGTCTCACTGCCCATTACACCATGAAGCAGCTGCATAACGTTCTAGAGCATTGCACACCCGAGTCTGGATTATTTATCATCACAAGGAATTTGTGCTCAAAATATTTCATCAGCACAGATCCTCAGTTCACGTTGATGGACATCCTTGATAAGGGCAGTTAATAATGTCTTACAGAAGGTTTCTCTGAAGTTACATTTTTCTTCCCTTTCTTCATGCTAAATGAAGAACAGCAGCCTAAATCTTAAGGGCTAATATATACTGCAATTGTCACTCCCTTCCTCAGCTGAGGGGCAGTTTTCATGTAGGTAGAGGGCAGTGTAACATGACTCAAAGTCTATTGCCAGGTATATGACATTTTACAAGAAAGCAGTACTGTAGTGAACATAGTGTCAACTTCTACTGCTTGATCCAGCTGAGTGACTGACAGCACTAGATTTCAAGAAGGCAGATGTCAACTCAGAGAATGGATAGGGAAGATCTTGTAAGAGGCAAATATCAGAGAAAAACAAATTACGGAGAACTGTCAGTTCCTTCAAGAAACGCTAATAAGAAACTGAGTGCAACCCATGTCCTTTTAGAGGAAAGTAAGGAAACTCAGCAGAAGTCATTTAATTCACAACCTTTTAATTGACCGCAAGTATAAGAGAGGGAGATCTGTAAAGTAGAAATTAGGTCAGCTGGTTGAGAACCCAGCACAGTACTCCGTTCATGGGGGGGGTGGTGCATACAGTGAGTAAGGAGAAAATGTGCAAGATGCAAGAAGAAATACTCGCCAAGAGTAAAAGAAATTTTACAGGTAAGGTTGTAAGAGAAAAACAAAGGGATGTTTGGACCACTACTCAAAGATGGGGAGTGCTATCAGTGGAGGATGTTAAGGAAGCCTAAGAGTTTATTGTCTTTTTTTTTCCCCTCCCTTTTTCACCAATCTTTCCTAAAAACGTCAACAGCAAACAGACAGTGCAATTGTTACCAGGATAAAGGGGTAAAAATTCTGCCTAAAATATGCAAAACCTGCTTGCAGAGTAACCAGTTAAGTTAGATGTTTTCTAGTTGTCTGAGCTTAAACAACTTCACTCCTGAAAGGGAGTCTTAAAGGTGGAGTAGTGGCCACAGATGTAATATAGCTAAATTTTTTTTTTTTTTTTTTTTTTTTTTTTTTGCAAGGCCTTTAGCAGT
>JANHGN010004851.1:0-10757 GCA_024605025.1 Megaceryle maxima | reverse complement strand
GCAGGGCGGCACTGCCCAGCACCTGGTAGGCCGCGCTGACGGCGGCGAAGCGGGCGGCGGCAGCAGCGCTGCCGGCGTTGCGGTCGGGGTGGTAGCGGAACGACTGCTCATAATACGCCGTCTTGATCTGCGCCGCCGTCGCCGTAGCCGGGACCCCCAGGACTTCGTACAGGTCGCGGCGGCCCCGCGGAGCTCCACCACCGCCCGTCTGCCCGCCGCGGGACAGTGTCAGGACGAGGCCGAGGCGCGGGGCCCGCGGAGTAGCGGGCAGGAGGCGGCGGAGGCGGCCGAGCGTTCCCGGCTCCATCGCGCGGCTTTAACCGCCTCCCGCCGCCGTCGCCATCTTGGGCGCGACGGGGCCCTACGAGGGCGGCGCAGGGTAGTGACGTCACGAGGCGGCATGGCGGGCAGCGGGCGGCGGCCCGAGCACCGCGGGCCCCCCGAGCTGGTGAGTGGCGGGAGGGCGGGAGGGAGAACTGGGCCGCTCCCTGGGGTTCTGGGCTTCACCGCCTTCGCCCCTCTCTCTCGTTGCAGTTCTACGATGAGGCCGAGGCGCGAAAGTACACTCAGAAGTACGGTGGGGGCGATGGCGGGGGGCGGGGGGGTTCCTGTCGTGAGGCGTCGGCGGGGGTGAGGGGTGACTCGTCCTGGGGCGGGCAGCGGGGGAACTCGCCGGGGCGGTGGCGGGAGAGTGTCATGCCGTGAGGCCTGGGCACAGCGGGAGAAAGACCCATCGTGAGGCGGGGGGCAGTGAGGGGATATCGCTGCCATGTGGGGGGCGGAGGGTACCCCGTTGTGAGCCACAGGGGGGGTGGAATCTCACTGTGGGGCCGTGGCAGGGATCGCGGCCTGCTGACTGTGACCTGCCCGTGCCTTGCAGCTCCCGGGTGGTGGAGATCCAGTCACAGATGTCGGAGCGGGCTGTGGAGCTGCTGGGACTGCCTGAGGACCGGCCGTGCCTCCTCCTGGACGTGGGGTGAGGGGGGTCCTGCCCGGTGTTGTACCACACGGGGCATCTGGGGCTTCATCTGGCTGTGGCCCTGGGGCTGGATGGGCACCTGGAGCAAGGGGCATCCAGGCCCCATGGGGCTGGTGTCTCTCTCTTGTGGGCTGAATTGACCCCCATGCTTTCCCCCTTCCTCCCTTCAGCTGCGGCTCCGGGCTGAGCGGGGATTACATCTCCGATGAGGGTCACTACTGGATCGGCATGGACATCAGCCCTGCCATGCTGGGTGAGCAGAGCCTCTCCTGCCACCTTCTCTTCCAAGTTTGTCCCCAGAGGTGTGAGACGGTTGCCTGAGCTGTGCTCTGTTCTGTGCAGATGTGGCTGTGGAGAGGGAAGTGGAAGGAGACCTTCTCCTTGCAGATATGGGTCAGGGCATTCCCTTCAGGCCTGGCATGTTTGACGGCTGTATCAGGTGAGTGTGTGCATAAGCCAGCTCTGGATACTCCACGTAGCAGCATCACCTGTACAGTAAACGTGGTCTGTGTGCAATACATAGCAGCTGAGCATGACTGCCCTGATCAGTCTCTCTGCTCCATGCAAGTTGACTCCACCTCTCTGGGACAAGCTGCTGAGATTCCGGATGGTAGAAGCAGCTTCTGATAGCTTGCCTCTTTTTGTGCTGATGAGCTAAGGAAGTTTATTGAAGTAAATAAAAGAAAATTGGGGGATATTCTCAGGAGAGTTGAGATATGCTCCAAGGAGGAAAAGAGGAAGTGTGTCTGTACCATTGCTCAGCTGCAAGGTCAGCCCTTGGATGAGAGGTTTGAAGATGCTTAAAGGGGATGGTCGGTGATTCTTCTTGTGCTTGAATAGCTACTGTGCATTGGTGGATTTTGGCACAGTGGGTCTCCAGGGGGGTTCATGTAAGTGCAAAGCAGAAGGGAGGGCTACATGAACAAAATAAAACCATTTCCCTGAATCCTCACGTGTGCCTAGTGCTGGCAGCAAGCTTGCTGTGAGTTACAGGCTCTGCAGAAGAACCGATGGCTCAGCCTCCCAGGGGTCTTGTTTCCTTTGGCAGCATCTCTGCAGTGCAGTGGCTTTGTAACGCTGATAAGAAATCCCACAGCCCTCCAAAACGCCTTTATCGATTCTTCTCAACTCTTTATACTGCCTTGGTAAGTGTCATGCTCTCCAAGTCAGGCCTTTGCCTGCTTTTATATCCTTGCTGGTGCATTTTAGTGAGATATTTTAAGTCACGTAGTTTAAGCAAATGCTGCTCTGAAACAGAGGCCTGGCAGGAGCACCCGTGTCCTATCTCCTTGCCTGCCTGTGTGGGGTCTCCTGCTTCTCTGGTCCATGCTGTACCCCTGTGCCTGTCTGCCGTGGAGGAGCTGGCTCTGCAGCCTGAGCAGCTTTTCTGGGGGAGTTCTCCAGGAGGCTCTGGGGAGGTGGGCGCTAGTGTCTGGGCTAGGAAGGGGGCAGCTAAAGGGGCTGCTGTGCTGAGACACGTTTGTGACCGACTTTATTTCCTGTAGGCCCGAGGATCCCGCGCCGTCCTACAGCTGTACCCCGAGAACTCGGAGCAGGTACAGGGCGTGGGTCAGTGGGGAAGACATAGAGACAGAGAAGTCGTGTGCTGTGTGGGGCTCTGAATGTACCGTGCTTCTCCACATCAGATCTGTTTCTCTGCCCTTCTGCCATCTATAAGGCTCTTCAAAAGGCCAAAATAAACCTATAAGGAGAATGCCCTCCATAATTTCAGTTACTTCACAGATTGTTTTGGGCTGAGCCTTGAAATGAAAGAAATTGTCGGGAAACAATCTGAATCTGCTGTCCTGGATTTTCCCCTGTGTGACTGGGTTTGAAGACTGGCCTGTAGTGCACTGGAATTCCCCAGGGCTGGAAAATCCAGCCCAGTACCTCTCCTAGGGAGCCTGTGGTTGAGCCCAAAGGTGGACGACCACAAAATAACTTTTGCACATGCTTCATTTTCCAGCTGGAGCTCATCACAGCCCAAGCCATGAGAGCTGGTTTTACTGGGGGAATGGTGGTAGATTACCCCAACAGCACCAAAGCCAAGAAGTGAGTCCTGTGTCTCTGTATGTGTGTGAACAATCCGGGAATCGCAGGCTGAATCTCAGCTTCATGCTCCTTGTTCTTTCAGGTTCTTCCTCTGCCTCTTTGTTGGGACATCTGGCCCGTTGCCAAAGGTGAGGAGCTCCCTGGGGCAGCAGAATCACCTTCCTGGCAGCTGGGTGGTGTGGAAGAGCAGTGGGCAGGCATGGGAGCCAGGCAGCAGTGCACGTGCAGATGTGACTTCATTTATGTTTGCTGTCACACTCACCAACTCCTGCTCTCCCCAGTGTCTGGTTTCTTTGCCACAGTTTCTGGAAAACCAGTTTGTTCCTGTTCCCCTGGGTTCCCCTTAATTGAGGTAGCATGACTATTGGCTCTGTCTGTTCCAGAGGAGAGTGAAACTTCTCCCATTTTGCTTTTCAGGGCCTTGGTACTGAGTGTGCTGCTGGAGAAGAGCTACACCAGGCCAAGTTCACCAATGAGAGGTATGGTGGAGGGGGAGAAGCTGCAAGTTCTCCCCAAGCCAGAAGTGTGTAACCAAGGGGGTTATAAGGGCTGGGGTTTGCTGACTGAGGCCCACAGTGCTGCCATGTGAGAAGTGACTGAAGGGAAGGGACTGGGCACTGCTTTACCTTCTCGAAGGGCCTCAGATGCAGGGAACAGAACAGGTTAGTTTGGAGGGCTTTGCTGTGATGTCCTGGGGCTGTTGTTGATGCTTACCTTAGAGCTGCAGCTGAATGTTCGGTCTAAGATGTGCTGTCTGACGCTTGGCTCTCCACCTCAGCATAGGCCAGTGGTGATGGGAGGAGGAATGGTGGTGGTACCAAGCATATCTTTTTCTCTCTGGGAGGCAGGCTGCTCTGCCTGAAGCCTGGTGTTCCCTTTCTTCTGCTGACAAATTCTTTGCTTAGCTCTTCTTAGCTGGAGCCTGGGGGGGTTTCTCCTGCAGGCCAGGTCTCCTCCCATGGTAGTGGTGCAGGGAGGAGCCCCTCTTGCAGCCAGTGGGAGAGACAGAGAACAAAAACTAGAGGAAAGTCGTCGTGGCTGCCAGGAGCTTGTGGCTGCCATGTTTTCCTGCCTCTTACAGTGCGTTGTCTGTGTATGGAGGCCAGGAGGTACCTGGTCTTGAAGGGCAGCAGAAGAACTGCCAACTTGTTGGGAAGGCAGAGACTTGGTCTGCTTTGTTTGGAGTAGAGCAGACAAAGGGAAGATGGTTGTGCTTGAGCCCAAATTCCCCCGAGATCCTGAGCCCAGAGTGCTGCTGGTGTGTTGGATATGGCACTGGGGAGTGCTGGGCTGGTGCAGCCTGAGGAAGGTGGGTATCTCTCAGCTCAGAGCTGGGGCTGAAAGCAGCCTCCACTCCCAGTGCATCTGGAGTTGGACTGTTTGGCCACCTGCCCCAGTGCTGGCCAAGCCTTTCATCCTAGGAGTGGTGGGAGGTGTACTCACTGTTTTAGCAGGCAGAGGGCACACCCAGTCCTGGGTGGCAATCCTCAAGGGCAGAAAATCGTGTCCCTGCACCTTGGTTCCTCTCCAACTGCTGTCCCACTTTCTCCACAGGACACGGTTCAGAAACATCAAGGGCAAGTCTGTGAAGAAAAGCCGGGACTGGATCCTCGAGAAGAAGGAGCGCAGGCGACGACAGGGCAAGTAAGTTCCACTGGGTCCTGCCTCATCTGAGTCTGACTGTGCCGTGCTGGCTGCTGTCACCCCTTCAAAACCCTGCCACACACCTGCTTCCCTTCCCCTCCTGGGATGACCTGAGGGTCGTGTTTAGCTGCTATCTGCTTTTCTCCACAGGGAGGTGCGAGCAGACACGAAATACACGGGTCGGAAGCGGCGCCCTCGCTTCTGAACTGCTCTGGATGCTGCTGGCTTGGAAGATGGTGTGTTGGTCTCTCCAGAGAGCCTCCCGTGGATGGCATGGATGGGCACCCCAGGCCTGGGACTTGCTGGGACAGATCATTGTGGCTCTTGAATAACTGGCATAAACTGGCTCAGGTGCTGCCCGACAGCCAACTGCAAAGCTTCCAGCCCTGTTTTCCTGGTGAAGTGGCAGACAGCACACTGGCCACTTGGTGCCTGCAGTGCCATTGCTTATCTTCCTGTGAGCCAGCAGGAGCTCCAGGTGAGCCAGAACATTATATCCAACCTCCTCACTAAACAGCTAACGAGTCAGAAGCGTTGCTGGCCTCCTATGTCCTGTCCTCAGCACAGTGGAGTATGGAGGTGGGGCCAGGGCACCTAGTTCCGTGCTGGCTGCCCCTCTGCCTGCAGGTGGTACAGGGGTGAGTGGGTGTCCCACGAGGGCAGATCTTCCTCCTGGTAGAAGTGTTGTTCCTGTGGGTGCTTTGCATCAGGCCCAGCCTGTACTCTCCCAGGGTGCTGGGGTTGTCCATACCCCAGCACCTCCTCCCTTCCCCTGAAACAAGAGAGGTGCCAGCCAGAGTTTTACAGTTACAAATGTTTATTCTACATAAAAATTCCACAAAATGGGAAGCTGTTTTGCACCCAAAGCTTTGGGAGAAGAAAGGGAGGCTAGCAGGGAGGGAAAGGGTGAAGGAGAGAAGTGGCAACATACAGTGTCATCCAGCCCAGTGAGACAGAGCAAGCCAGGGTCAAGATCCACATAGAAAACAAGGACACTTAGCTCACAGTACAGCAACAGTACAACTCCACGGGGGGGTGGGGCTTGGAAAGCCTTCAAGTACATAAATTACCAAAAAAAAAAAAAAAATCAAAACAAAACCAAAAAATCCAACAAACCAATCCCCAGTTCGAGTGCAAGCTGTGCGTGCCCCACACTGTTCGTGGAATACTGCATCGACACGCTCCCGGCGCTGGGAGGGCAGGTGGCACTTGGAACAGAGGTGGTGGAACCCAAAGGACAAGCAGTCTGAGGTTGGGGGGGAGAGGGAAGGAGCTGGAAAGAAAAAGTGAAATGTCTCCCCAAAGCACAACCACGCTGTTGGTGATTTGGTCTGTACATGCAACGACGGGTAGGTACAAAGGAGCCGAACGGGGCTTCCTGTAGTGCAGGGGTAATTATTGCACCAAAACACCCTCCCCTCACAGCGAGGGCAGTGTGAGCTTGCCTGGGGGGCAGCAATGGCAGCCTGCTCCTCTGCCTCCCTTGGGTCACAGCCTGGCACCACTGCTGCCAGTGCCATCCCAGCAACAAGCCAGTGCCAGAGTTGCCAACCGCGGCCCCATCTGGCTCCTGCTGCTGGGGGGCTGCTGGCAGCAGTGGTATCAACAGGGAAGGAGCAAGCGCCAGAAATCCCCCCCAGTGCTGTTCTGGGCCTCGTGTCTTGACTGGGGTGGGCCACAGCCCTGATGGTATGTGAGCTTGTGCCACAAAAGCTGCTGCTTGGAAGAAAAAAAACAAGTGGCCTTGTGCTAGCAGTGGGCAGCGCTGCAGGGTGGGAGCCTGAGAGGAGCATTTCTTTTGTCCGCCTGCCCAGGAGCAGCCCCGCCAGCAGTGTTATTGCTTCCCAGAGGAGGGGGCCCAGCGCTGAGCAGAGCACAGACTGCTGGCAGTGGCAGGGAGCTGCACGGGGGCAGGAGGTGCCATCGCCTCCACCTCCCTTCCCTCCCCACAGAGCAGGGACACTGCCCACATCTGCCTCCTGCCCTGGAGGGGGGTCCAGGCCAGCCCCTGCTGCGGGGGTCCTGGTGCCCCAAGCCCTTTTGTGCGCACAGGCTGCAGCGCTGTAGCTCACATCAGGTGTTGAGGGACTGTGAAAGAAGGGGGCTCCGGTGTTGGGTGTCCCCACACCCACAACTGCTGGGGGCTTGGGCTGGGGACCAGGCTGGACATGCTTTCCAAGGGAGGCTGAATGCAACCAAGCTCTGTATTGCGGGACCCTTGGCAGCAGCAGGGAAGAAAGCTGTGTCTGGGCTGCTGCTGGGCAGGGCTGCACCTGGGGAAGGCAATGCTGGGTCTTGGCTGCAGCCGTGCTGCCTTTCACCCTGCACCCATGGGCACCATACACAGGCACTACAGCACCCAGCCAGAGTGGAGGAGCACGGGCTTGCAGCAGCTGTGCCCTTGCCCTGGTCAGAGCAGGGAGCGGACATGCTGCCTGCAGCCAGAGTGCTTGCTGCCATCACTGCCCTTTTATGCTACCAGCATCTGGGCTCACAGAATCAGAGAATCATTTGGTTGGAAGAGACCTTTAGGATCATTGAGTCCAGCTGTTAACCCAGCCCTTACCCCAGCATGTGGCTGTGAGCTTGGCCCCAGGTGCCCACCCTGCTCTGGGCTCCTCTGTGGTGCTTTGGCATGTGCTGTGGGCCAGCTGGAGGCCTGGGGTCTCCAGAGGAATGTGAGGGCAGAGTCCTGCCCCTAGCCCAAGGAAAACAGACAGTGGCAACACAGGGCCCTTCTCAGCTGCCAGCTGGCTCAGGCCACCCCACAGTGGCTGTAATGGGTATGGCTGAGGGCACCCAGGGGCTCCCACAGCACCCCACTGAGTGCCTCACTGGATGGGCCAAGGAAAGAGCAGGCAAAAGTACACCATGCCAGGAGGAGGTGGCAGGGGCAGGCAGGTGCCAAGAGGTGGTGATGAGATGGAAAGGGCAGTCAGACAGTGCCCTGCTCAGGAGCTGGTAGGATAGAGGAGGAGGAAAAAGGCTACTCCTAGCTTGGAGGGGATGGATGCAACAAGGGCCATTCCTGGGACCACAACAGGAGAAAGCCCAACTACCTCCAAGCCTCCCCCTGGGTGCCAATGTGGAGAAGTGAAACTGTAATTGGCCCTGTTGCCAGGGGCTGTGGGCATTTGAGCCAGCCCCAAACCCTAAAGGCAGAGCCCAGGCCTGGGGACAGCAGGGCCACCGCATGCCCAGGCTGATGAGCCCTTGGGGCAAGGCAAGTGGCCAAGCAAAACACATTGACCTTGAAGTACCTGTGCCCTCCTGCTCTGCTAGGCCAGCACCAGGGTTCAGCACAGGTCCTCAAGTGGCCTGTCCCTGTCCCCAGGCAACTGTGATGGCTCCAAGCAGTGGCTCATCATCCCACACTGCTCCATCAGGCACCCACCGCCAGCAGCGGCACGTCCAGCTCCTGGCACACACACCAGGGTGAGGGCTTAGCCGGCAGGGTAGCAGGGACACAGCCCCACAGCCAGGCATGGCCATGGGCTGGGCAGGGCCAGGGGGAGGCAGGGGAAGGGCCCTGTGAGAGAAGCAGCCCACAGAAAGGTGTTTGCAAGCATAGACACGGCTGGACAGACATGAGAGCTCTGGCTGGAGGTGACGGGGAAGGTGGGGGAGGTTGACTGGGCACTGTGCTCCCAAAGACCCCTAACGCCCTTCGTTGGTCCCTCCTCATCCTTGGCTGTCCCTAACACAGACTGCCCAGCACAGGAGGAGCAGCAGCAGCGCCCAAAGGGCACCTCTCTCCCCACCTGGTCCCAGCCAGCCACCCAGGCTGGAGCAGTGATGAGAGCTTGGGTTCCCCCCTCCAGGGTCCCCCTCGAGCCCATCACCAGTTCCCCCCACCCCTGCACCCTGCCTGCGCCCCGGGGCCGGCGCTCCCTCCACACAGACGCACCGCACCGCACACACAGCGTCACAAACAACCATGCATTAGAAACTGAAATGCTGCTGGGAGGCTCCGGGGCTGCGTGGTTCGCTCCGGCGTGGCTGCGGCCCCATGGCACGCGTGGCTCCATCCATCGCACGCAAACAGTCCCGTGGGGTGAGTCTAGCCGAAAATACCGCCGAAGGTGGAGGCGATGACGATACCCAGGATCACGCAGCAGATTATGATCATGATCTTCTTCTGCTCAGGCGTCCCAGCACCGGCAGGGAGAGAGGAGGAGAAGGGACTGTGAGTGCTGGGGGGTAGGCTGGCCTGGAGAGATGAGGGCTGCAATCTGTCCTGTTCCTGTTTGCCCATGGTGGGCTCTGAGCAGCACCGTGGGAGCCAGAGGGGCTCCAGCAGCCCTGGGCAACCCCACCTTCTCCTTCAGCCCTGGGCTTGAAGAGCTGAGCTGGTGGCCTGCAGGTCCCCGAGCTGACTGACACAGGCCCAGGTGTGGGGACTGGGACAGGGGATGGCACCATGCTCAGGGTCACAGCTAGACCACACCTTTTCTCTACTTGTTTTTGGCAAGGGATGTGGCTCTCACAGCAGGCCTGGCCCAGGGGATCCACCCTTTCCCTTTTTCTCCCTCCAAGCAGCATCTCTGCTCCACAGCTCATCCTCAACACTGACACAGCCTATGCCAGGGAGCTCTCCCTCAGCTGGTGCCATCAGTGGGACCTAGTTGCACCCATGAGACTATGCCATGCTGCCCACTCCTCCCCACAGGCAGCGGGGCAGGCAGGGGCTGGCAGCCCTGGGGCGGAGGTGTCAGCGGTGTGGGCAGGGGAAGATGGTCCCGAGCCAGTGCCGTGACTCACCCGTCTGGCTTTGCTCTGGTACTTCACCGCTTTTTTGGTGTCAGACACAGCCCGCTCCACGTAGTCCACCGAGTGCTCCACGTTGTACTCGATGCGGTCGATCATCTCGCCCTGCAGAGCGGGGACAGAGGCCACGCGCCCATGCAGACGTCAGCTCCTTCCTGCTCTGCTGCTCCCCAGCACCATGCAGATGTCACCCTGCCCAGCAGCCCTGCACGGGACAGAGAGGGACCATTGGTTGCCTGCAGGCGGTGGGTGATCCAGGATTCCCTTGGGCTGGGGGCTCCAGACCATGGGCTGGGATCTCTGTGCACATCCCATCAGGAAGACAAGCAAAGGTGAGGGTCAAGGGGGTTCCCCCAGCCCAATCCTAGCCTGGTGACCACCATGTCTGATACCTCAGGTGACAATCAAAGCCACATCAGTATCTACACTGACACCGCGCTGCCAAAACCGGAGGCACGACGGGGGAGTGAGGACCGCAGCAGCAGTGCCACGTGGAATGCTCACAAACCAGCACATGCAGGGACAACTGCTCCAATCCACACAAGCACCCTGCCAAGAGCCGCAGCGAGGGTGGGCTGCAGGGGCTCCTGTCCCATGCTGTCCCCCCACTGCAGGCATGGGGTGGGCATATGGACTCCTGGACATGGACTGAGGAAGCAGCCAGGTCCTGCACAGCTGGGGACAGTCTGACAGTTCATGGGACTGACAGGGTGGGCAGGGGTGGGTGGCTTGAAGCCCAGTGTCCTCCTGCATGGCACAGAGGGAATCAGGGGGCTGCAGAGCCAACGGTCATAGCCAGCAGCTCTGCAGTGTTCATTTAGAGTCATAGAAACATTTTGGTTGGAAAAGACCTTCAAGATCATCAAGTCCAACCATTTCTCAGCCTAACACTGGAGAGCAGAAGGAGAATGAGCCTTGCAAGCCCAGTGATGCTCTGGTGTTAACCTCCCTCAAGCACTGCCCCCCACCCTACTGCTCCCTGCCTTGCCTGAAGCTGCTGCTTCTCCTTCCCAGTTGTGCCATGCCTGAGGTAGAGCAGGCAGCTGCCAGCAGTGCTGCCAGCCCAGCACCCCTCTGCTCCTGGTGCCAGCAGCTCAGAGTCTCCCATCCCACCAGGGCAACACAGGGTGCTGGCACAGTCCTGTCCTTAGAGCAGGGCAGGGAACTGCGAATCCCCCACGTCTGTCCCCACAGACTGGGCACCAATGCAGCCGTGCCATGGCCACCCTCACCCGCCTGCCACAGACAGGCCCGAAGCGCCACACGAGAGCCATGCAGGGCACAGCCATGCAGAGCAGAACATGCAGCACTGGGG
>JANHGN010004848.1:44641-57993 GCA_024605025.1 Megaceryle maxima | reverse complement strand
TTTATTGGTGCCCTGAATCCACAAGCATTAAAAAAAAAAAAAAAAAAACAAAAACAAAACAAAAAAAACCCTGACAGGTAGAAAGAACATGTAAAATTAATTAATTAAATGCACCAACAAAAGGGAGTACAAAGGAAGGGAGAGCTAATAAATGAATTTTTAAGGGGTTGTTTGGACCTGTCCTGCAGAGGTTGGTTGTATCTACCTCGCAGGGTACTGCGAATCTTAAGCCTTCAAAATCATGAGTCAGGCTCACCAAAAATCATGAGACTGAGGAAAAAATCGTAATTTTCAGTTCAAATTAGGTTTTTTGGCTTATTTGCCTCTTGGTTTTGCAGCCTTGGGAGAGCATTGAGGCCATGGTTTTAAGCACTTCAGCAGCCTTTGAAGGACTTTTTTTCCCAGGAAAGTGGAGATTTTCAGCTCATTACCTCTGTCCAATAGCAAGATGTTTGAGGAACGAACCAAAGAACACCAGAGGTTGCAATCCAAAAGAAATCAAAACACCATGGTGTACAAGAGCAATACTGTAGTCATGCAGGATTGTTGTAGAATGTTCTTTGATACAGAAACAAAATGAAGCATACTCAACAGCGTGGAGACAGATACGCAGGCAAATATTTGCAAGCTGCATTTTGTCACTTTTGCTTCCTGTGTAGATGAAGGTACTTCTGTCTTAGCAGACTCTTCTCACTTTACACTTCTTCGAGTTATCTTAGGGTTACCAAATGTCATTTGAATTGACTGGCTTTGTAGTTCCTAGGATTAGGCTCAGTGTGCTTCTTGACTTCCAGCCATTTGGCGGCCTCGTCATTGTTACACAACTGTAACACTCAGCAATGACACAAACTTCTTGCCATTCAATTAAAAAATGACAAGCAGCCAAAGAAGAAAATTGGATTACCTCCTGGGCAACTTAAGTTCGTGTAATATTGCCATCAGGTTGGGTCCTATCCAGGACGCTTAATTGCTGAGAAATGTGTTTACAGCTTGTTATGTGCATCTATCCATTTGGGACGGGACAGGTATGCCAGAACCCTAACAGACTAAGATTGGCCGACAGTCTGGAAGAGGCTGCTACCAGAGGGCAACTCTACCACAGTGCAAAGACTAAACATCCATAATAATAGTTGTCTCTGATCCAGTCAGGAAATAAAAGAAAAATCAAAGCAGTGGTTGAAGTCTCTTATCTGCTCTGGAATGGTCTAGCTTTGCAGAGATGATTGGGCACTTTAGATCTGAGATCTGTTTTCTTTTGCACACATTCATTGTGCTTTATTGCTTGCTAATGGAATGACAAAGAAGAAATGGTCTAAATCTAATCATGGTGCAGTTGACTATGGCTGAAAAAAACCAGCAACACTGAGTATCAGATACCTTTTTGATTCTCCTGTGTCCGTACTCCCTGTTTAGCGGCCTCCCTGCTCAGCACACTGATAACAACAAGACTATTTGATTCGAATGTCTGTACAGTCGCACTGACATTTAGATTTGTTGCCTCCTCACCACTTTGTTTGGCGCTATCAGTGTCACATCTGCCACTCCAAGTGTTTCACTCTGTATTGGGTTTGCGTGGCAAGGTTTTGGTAGTGAAGGGGCACAGGGGTGGCTTCTGTGAGAAGCTGCCCCTATGTCGAGTAGAGCCAAAGCCAGCCGGCTCCAAGTCAGACCCACCGCTGGCCAAGGCCAAGCCCATCAGCACTGGTGGAAGAGCCTCTGTGGTAATATATTTAAGAAGAAGAAAACCCAAAAGCTTCACAATTGCAGCTGGAGAAAGGAGTGAGAATATGTGAGAGAAACAACTCTGCGGACACCGACGTCAGTGAAGGAGAGGGTGCTCCAGGTGTCCAAGCAGACATTCCCCTGTGGCCCATTGTAAAGACGATGGTGAGGCAGGCTGTGCCCTGCATCCCATGGAGATCCATGGTGGAGTAGAATCCACTTGCAGCCCGTGGAGATGAACAGTGGAGCAGATATCCACCAGCAGCCCATGGAGAACCCCACACAGGATCAGGTGGATGCCCGAAGGAGGCCATGGCACTATGGGAAGCCCATGCTGGAGCAGGCTCCTAGCAGGACCCGTGGAGAGAGGACTCCACACTGGACCAGGTTTCCTGGCAGGACTTGTGACCCTGCAGGGGATCTGTGCTAGAGCAGTCTGTTCCTGAAGGACTACAGCCCATGGAGGGGACCCAGGCTGGAGCAGTTCATGAAGAGCTGCAGCCCATGTGAAGGACTTATGGTGGAGAAGTTCATGGAGGCCTGTCTCCTATGAGAGGAATCCCACGCTGAAACAGAGGAAGACTGTGAAGAGCCCTGCCCCTGAGGGGGAAGGAACAGCAGAGGCAACGTGTGATAAACTGACAGCAACCCCCTTTCTCTGTCCCCCTGTGCTGCTGGGATGGAGGAGGTAAAGAAAAAGAGGAGTAAAGTTAAGCCTGGGAAGAAGGCAGGGGTTGGGGGTGAAGATGTTTTAAGATTTGGTTTTATTTCTCATTGCCCTATTCTGATTGCAATAAATTAATATTCCCCAAGTTGAGTCTGTTTTGCTCCTGACAGTAATCAGTGGGTGATCTCTCCCTGTCCTTGTCTCAACCCACGAGTTTTTTTTCTCTATTTTCTCTCCCCTGCCCAGCTGAGGAGGGGGGTGATAGAGCATTTTTGGTGGGCACCCAATGTCCAGCCTGAGTCAACTCACCACACACTCTAATCAACCTCTCTAGGCACTTTCAGAGGCTTTGTGATTGGCAGGGAGGCTCAGGGCAGCAGACAAGGTGAATCCTGTAAACATGGCAAGAGATAAGGCAATAGCACAGAGAACAATAACCACAAAAGTAGCTCACAGCGTTCAGGGGATGGAGGCACATGTACTGTTTATTTTCCATGCTCTTGGATCAGCTGCAATTCCACATGTAAGAGAATTTCTTCAGCCTCAGCTTTAAGACCTGGAAAGTCCCTGAGCACTGAGCATTATTTAAAGAAGAATATATGTTTTCTTTATCTTTTATCTATATAGGAAACAAAACAAAAACAAAACAAGCGAGACATTTGAACAATGCCTACAGCTCTGACTTAGGCCATGTCTCTGCCCTTGTTTGCACTGATGTAAATCAGAGATCACTGTAAGAGATTTAAAATAGGCCTTTAAATTTCTTATCACATCACTCCTCTGCTCTGCCAGTGATCTATTCTGTGTGTTTCTAACAACAGTGCCCGTGCTTTTGCCAAGCCACAGTTACCTATGGAATGCTGCCTCTCTCCAGGTACACACAGTGCCTGTCCCCTTGCTATACTTTCATATAAAACATGCGTCTTTCATCCACTCACAAGAAGTGCTCTACCAATTATACCAATCCCAGAGTTTTTTAACTCATTTCCCCAGCATTGGCTCATCTGGCTTGCCCATCCCGTTTGTTTATGATGAATGTTTTATGACATAAACAATTATATATTCCCAGGTGCATTTAACCAGAAAAGCAGGAACAGAAAGAAGTAACAGACTTGGGACTGCCTGGGCTTGCATGGTGGCAGCAACAAATACATGTACATGCTTCAAAGGCACTGATACAGCTTCTTCTGCATTTTGGGGGGTCATGATTAGAACCGGCTGGTAATGGGTGATTTCTAAGTCGCAGGGAATTTCTTATTTTGATTTGGTTCAGGTTAGGGCCAGCACACCATCATTTTCATCTGAGAAATCCAAGGCCGTGCCTTGGATGGCACAGTTGTGAAACTGGTTGTCAGGGTTTAGGGTCAGGGCAGCCTGCTGTAACAGATGCTCTGTTAACCACCCTCCCCCCGCAAAGGGGAAGAGAAAGGGAGTAAGGGAGAGAGACTTATTGATTGGAAAAGGAAACCAGAGCAGCTCTAATGAAATTAATTAATAATAATGGGATAAATACAAATACATACAAAACCAGTATCAAACCCAAATACCCCAATGGCAGTTATAGAACTGTCACCACTGGTGCTGTGGAGCAGGCACCAGGAAAGTCCCAGACCGGGCCCAGCAGGAGACGGGAGCTGTGTTCAGGGGCTGGATTCTGGTACTGAATTCAGGAACACACAGATCAGGATCAAAGGCAGAATGGACAGAGTCCTCCTGGGATGCCTGCCAGTGAAGAAGTCAGAAGAGCCGAGCTGAGCAAAGCAGGGCTTGACCCTCCTGATCCCTCAGCTTTACCCCAAATATGCCGTAGATGGGCTGGAATCCCTTGCTGGGCAGTTTGGGGTCCCCCGTCCCAGCCCCTCCTCCCTGCAGGTGCCACCTTTTACTTTCTGCACCCCCCAGCGTGGTGCACAAGACCCAGCAGTGGCCTCGGTCTGCACCCCAGCTCTTGGAACTAACTCTGAACAGGGGGTGTTATCACTGCTGGGAGCAGTCACTGCCTGGGAAAACAGGCTTCCAACTTCAGACAGTGCAGGGAGTTAGAACTGAGCTGAAAAGTAAAACAGAATTAGTTCTGTTCTCACTCAAACCAGGACACGGGTGTAATTCTACCTGGTAGAGGGAAGTAGTAAACGCACACAGAGTCTCACACTCTCACATGCTCACACACAAACACTGCATTGCTGTAGCACTGTATGTGCCACACCACAGGAACATGACATGAAAGGCAAGGCCTAGTCTGGTTTTCTGACTCTCTGCCTTGACCCCTAATGCTCTTAGCACCACCACTGTTACTTCAGCAGCTCAACAGCTTCCAAACTTCTGTAGTATCTGGGGCAGAAATCACTGGATTAAATTCCATGGTTTGAATAATGACATCGATCTTTTCATTTCTTCAAGAAAGTGATTTATTCTGTCCTTAAAATCCCTGTAGCTGGTGTTGTATTATTTAGCACTGCCAAGTTTTGTCAAGGGCTGAGTATTAGTTTTTCTCTTATGTCTGCAGACTACTCCTACCTCTGAGCTGCCAGGTAGTACCATATAAGTCATATTAGCCCTTGTTCTACACTTCATTGCCATAGTTAGTGACGAAAAAATGATGTAGCTGACGGTGACACAAGGCTGAATCTGCATCAGTCTGAAAAGCAGGCAGCAGAGCACTGTGTAACGTGACAAACTACCCAACCCTACACATGTTGTACATCGCTCCATAAAATCCAGGCGATGTAGCCTGCATGGTTTTCAGCTTGGGTGGTTCAGCAAAGAAGATATTTGATTAAAAAAAGATTAAGAAACAGGGTCTGAAACTCTGTATCAAAAAGAAATGATCCCCGAGGTACATTAAGATCTGACAGTCTCCATTCAATTAGCAAGTGGGAGACAGCTGTCTGTCTGTCACTCTTTCTCTTCCTTGAACACAAACACATTCAAAGTCAATCCAAATCTTTTTGTTTCAGCAGCAGGTTTATCCAGTTACCTGCAAGATGCAGAACAAGTTTAGGTACCAACTAGTATAAGACAGTAATGGGCCCAGCATTATTCTCTCCCTCTCTACTTACTAAGTCTGACAAGCTAATTGTCATAGGGAAGAAAAACCCTCTCCCAGACACTGTAGCTCTGGGACTCAGGTCTCTTCTTAAACTTGCCATTTGTCTGTCCCCTTTTCTAAGCACAGTTGGGGGAACTCTCAGGGAAGAATAAGGCTCTTTCTCCTAGACCCTTTGAGAGATTTCCTATTAGTCACTAGGATAATTAAAGGTTCCAGTTGCATTGCATTAGCACCTTTCATGTCATTAGAGTCCAGCTGCAGTGCGAGAATCACATATTTGCTGAGACTCCTGTGCCAGCCAGCGTGCCGGGAGCAGAGTTTTACATTTCATCACTTTGTAAAAGAAATACAATTAGGCAGCGTTCCCTGATCGCATCGCAGGACAGCTTGCAAGAGGGGCTCTAAGCACCCATCACTGGAATGGCTGGCCACAAGTTGTATTGAAATGGTGCTTTGACAAGGTTTTATGAACACATTGTAATAAATCCATGGCCGCCTAAGACTTCTTAATTGTCAGTGTACTGTGCACCAGAGCCGCTCTGAACCCCACGGTGGAAATGCCAGTTGCGCTTGGGCCCTCGCTTGGCACAGCACATCATATCTCCACTTGACTTATAGGAAAAATCTTCACCCTTTATTGGTAGTGCAGGTGTTGTGCCACAGGGGTGGGGAGTTCTGAATTCACCCTGCGAAGGCTACTGGTGTGGAGATTTAGTTCATTATAACATTGTTAATTGACAGACTTGTGTGCCTGTCTAGTCAGTAACAGCCTGCTAAAAATATGCATTAACCAGAGAGAATGAATCAGTTGCTAATAGCAGTCTGACCGATTGTCAGCTTCCATCTATCTCCAGTATTTGTCGGAACCCTGTCACTATTGCACGCTGCAGCTCCAAGCCTCTAACATATTTATCCTCCAAACACCCCTCTGGGGCAAGGCGGTTGTTGATCTCACCAGTTTACAGATGGGAAACTGTGATACCGAGGAGGGAGAGTGATTTGCCCAAGGTCACACAAGAAATCTGTAGCAAAGCAGAGAGTAGTACATCAGTCTAGCAACCCCAGGGGCATTAACCTACCCCCAGCCAGAACATCCTTCTTGTCTCCTTCTTCTTTCAAATCAGCACAGCTATAGCAATTTATACCCATAGAAATTCTTTGAGATTCCTTGAGAATGCAAAGCCTTCTGTTTATGAGTGGATGAAGCATTAACTAAATGCCCCCCTTCCGCATTCCCAAAATGCCAAACTTTAAAGCTTTAAATATGCACACCTCAAAACTCGTTTAAAATCAGTGCCTCCTTTAAACCAAGGTCTAGCTCTTCTCTTTGCATGCTACCGCCTCTAGCTCCAGGCGTAGGCAAAGAATGACCACCCTCCACTTTTTGTTGGGAGGTGTAGAATGAGTAGCGGTGTTAGAATGAGAAATGCAAACCTGTGATCTGTGTTTGAGTCTTGGCAAGTACATGAGTCCTTTAGTTCATGTACCGAATATGTTTGCTTGTAATTCAGTAAGCTGACAGAGGATCTTAAGTACCATTAACTCATGTGTTACTGCGATGCTGTGATTGATTCTACTATCACTATTACTAATGTTTCTTACGTGCTATGCAATGAACAAATGTAAGATAGAAGTGATCCTTCATGTGAAGTTTGCCTTCCAAATAACATATTAAAGGAGAAAAGATAAGGAAAGAGTCGGGCAGTTGATCTCAAGAACATAGACAGAAGGTAACTAATAATGGGTTGGAAACTTGCCCAGCTTGTGGGAGCCTTGAATTCAGGCACGGAAGCTGAGCAGTGCCAGTCACACTGGAGGGGAAGGATGGTGTAATCAGGTGAGTGAAGCAGTGCCAACTGCACATTACTGCAGCATGGCTCCGTGTGTCTCACTACCTAAAAAAGTCAGCCATGTGTGTGGAACCCCTTGAACAGCCTTCTTCTATTGCTCAATGGACTGGTACTACAGCTCTGCTCCTGAGTTTACAAATGAAACACAGATAAGAATTTTTAGTTTATGTCAAGTCTGAAGTAAGATGGTAAAACCAGCAAGAGCAAGTCAAAGAAAAAGTTCTGTTTCATTTTCTTATCTTTCTTATTTTTGCTGCATATACTTTTTCAATAAGGACCACACACCTACTTTGTTATGTCAGGGGTGCCTCCTATTTCTTCTTGCATGCAGCTTCAAAACCCCAGGTTGTAGCTATTATTGTTTCAGGACCACAATTCTATCCAGAAGGAAAGCACCATGGTTTCTCTTGGGCTGCGGAGAGACCCAGACCACCAGTTCTAGTTCCTCTGCCTGCCCTTCCTCCCTGTGATTTTTCTTTCTCTCCACACTTTTGGTGGGGTTGCTTCAGGAAGTCAAACCCCCCACTCCACTGTTCTGTGTCTTGCAGGCAGTTGTGGCTGCAGCTGCTGGAGTAGGCGATGACTCTGCAGGTTTCTCCTTCCTGCTCTTGTAGTCTATCAACCTCTCCATCAACGGGAGACACTCAAGCTGACAGTTGGCGCAGCTGCCCTGGCTACCAGCTAGTCACGGCTACTGGGTGGCATCATTCAGAGGAGAGGAGAAGGCACATAGAAAGGCCTGCCCAGCTGTGTAATAAACACAAGCCCTTCCTGGAAAAAAAAAAAACCAAAAAACAACAAAACAAAACAACAACAAACAAACGAGGGGTTTCAGTCTTTTGAGAACCCCAAATAATTTTCCTTCACCTTCCTACAGGTGGAGCGATTGGGCAGACACTTGACTGAACTGTCCCCAGGCCCTTCCAGCCCACCACCAGCAGGCTCTCTGTTCAAAAGACTTGTGTATAAGTAGGTAAAGCAAACTTCAGAGCTGTCTAGCCCACTGACCCAATATGGAAAAACCTAATTAAGGGAAGCAGAGGTGGATACACTGTCAGCTTTTACCAGGACAGACCTTGCTGGAGGTAGAATGAGACTGAACAGGGATCTTAAAGCTGTAGGTTCATGTCTTCTGAAGGAGGAATGGAGGTTAGGGCTTCAAGGAGAGTGTTATTTGGATATCTGATATGTCCTTTTTCAACTCAGTAAGGTCTGGCATTGATAACTTCTAGTTATCCTAAAAGGCTAAAATATCAAAGGAGAGAAGTGAATGGTCTTTGTGAAATGAATGAATGTCAGCACAGGGAGGATTCCTCCGACAGCTGACACTCGGTGAGTGAGCTTGGTGAATGACTTCACCTATTTGTGCCTCTGCATCAGTACCTACAAAATGGAGATGACAGCCCATCCTGGGGATGACACAGTTATGTGCCTATACTTGAAACCAGGGGGTGATACTGAAAAGAAAGGTGCCTAAGAAATTGCAGACAGCGCTGGAACAGGAAAGACCAAAGTGAGTAAATTTACTCGGCACTAAGCTGGTGAACTCTGTACCAAATGAGAACTGGGTTAACTTCATTTATCTGCTTTCCCTCCTGTCTGCTCTCCTGGCAATATTAATCATTACAGAGGTGTAAGGCAATTCACAAGTAAAATCCCTAAAAATCCATACCAGTCCCATTAATTAGCACCCCGAACTTCCTTTGCACTAGGCAAGTACATGGTTAGTGCCAGATACAAAGGTACTCAAGCCAGAGGAAGTCTCCAGAATGCCAGCCCCTCGAATGCTCGCAGATCTTCACGGATTCACAACTTTTCAGAGAGACGGGTCAGGATTGTTAACCTCATTTTGCAAACAAGGATATTGAGGAAGAGAACGGGGAAGTGACTCACCAAAAAACACCCTGTATTAGAGACAGGAATAGGACTCAGAACTCATGACTCTCAGTCCTGCATCTTAATCACTATTAGATCGAAGCTGTATTGCTTCGCATTTTTTCAGAGCACTAGAAGAGGGCAGAAACGAGAAGTGGGAAGGGTGCAGAGCTTCTTTGAGTCAAAACTAAATGCAAGTTTCCTGGAATGGAGCCACCACTAATTTCAATAAATGTACTTAGATCTCGAGCTTTGGGATGGCATGAGCAGCTGTGAGTCATCTTGGCCAGTCAAAGGAATAATTAATTGTTGTGGGCAAATCTCAAAAGGTTTAGGGGGTCAGGTAAGGTAAGCAGCTACGCTTATCCTTGACTGCTCTTTTTTGCTCTGCAAACTACGCTGAGATACTAAAACACTTACCGCATGGTTTCCTTATGCCAGATCTGTCCATCTGTTGCACACACTTTCTGCCTCGACTTCTATTTTGATTATAAACTATTCAGTGCTGGGATTGTCTCTATTTTAGAGGTTTTTCTAGCACCTGCCATTGCACAGCTCTGATTCATACAAGGATACATCAGTACCAGAGGTATAGCTGTCACCCAAGTACTAATAGGAGGCTGAACAGTTTGGATCCTGAGATTTTTTGTGCTTCCTGATTATAGCAGGAGTGGTTTCCTTGTGGTGCTTTGATAGTTTTGCTCCCAGCACAGCTCACAACCAGGAAGTACAAGAATGCCGAGCGATGATAGCCAGAATTTGCAGAACAGCTCAGCATGCACGATCAGAAGCAGAGTTGCAAACGAGCTCAGCTCCCATTTAGGTACCAAAAGCAGTATCTAGATTTTAAGAAGTGCCAAGCTGGCGGGCTACAGAACTCTTTAGAAAATCCAGCCCTTGTGGCAGCTTCTGAATATTTGAGGATCTGGCTCTGCTTGTCAGGCTGAAATGGAACCAAAACTATGTGAAAAGTGTTGCCCTGACTCGGTGTTGGGTGTTCTTATGTTTTTTTAGAACTTCTAGCCCCTCTTAGGTACTGTAAGATGAGCAATGCGAACAAAGTGGTGTGTTCTCCATCAGTTCATGATTCCAAAAAAAAAAAAAAAAAATGCAAAGCACAGAGGAAAAAGAGTCCTTTTTCTCCTGTTCTCTTGCCCTGAAAACTCAGCTTCTCTCCAGCTCCACTCCCTAGGCAGTGCCTGAGGTTGGTGGTTGCCCTTCAGTTCTCCAAGGGTCACAGCCAGGCAAGAGGAAATCTCTCATGGAGAAGGGAGCCCAAGCTGTATATGTTCCTTCCCAGTGCCCCCAATCCATAACTCATTTTCAAGTGAGTAGTGACTAGGGGGACCTCCTACCTGATGCCAAAACCCATCAAGGCTCTTTGAAAGTATGTCAGGCTGTCAGGAACTGCTCTATGGTTTTTGGCATGTTTACAGGGCACAGCTCTTGGCATTAAATTATGAGCTGATACCTAAGAGTACAACCTCCTCTGAGCTGGACTGGCAAAAAAAAAAAAAAAAAAAAAAAAAGGGAAAGGGGGTGGAGGAGAAGAAAGAGGAGAATTCCACATTGGCCTCTGAAATCAGCAGATTGGAGTCTGATGCACAGGGAGAACAACCCAGTTGGAGGAGATAACCCTCACAGCTGGATCAGAATTCACTGATGAAAACTATTTGTGTCCCCAAAATGACAGAATCTTGGAAATTCAAGAAACCTACTGGCTTGTTAGAGTAGGAAAGAGTCCTGAGCAATCTTGGCCTTAGCCTGCCCAGGAGGGTACTGTGTAGCACAGGTTTGTGGGATGCACAGTCTGAGGACCGCCTCTCCACATCAGACTGGTCAGGGAGCTACTAAGCTGGCAGTATCAGCTCTAGTGGGAATGTTCCCATTGCAGATTTGGCCCAGCATGCAACCTCCTGCTTTGAGTGTTCTTTGCTTCCCATCTGGACCTATTTGCATGACTGCTCCTTTTCTGTTCCAGCACAAAGTCAAGTAGTTATGCCAAGCTATTGGTGGTTTTAAATGAGTTTGATTTTTTCACCGGGGTAGAGTAGAAGCACTCCACAGCTCGCACTGTGCTCAGTCGGGAGGTGATGACTAACATACCTGTGGAAGCCCTGAGAACCTCACTGAGAGCCGATAGGCATGCAGGAATTTAAAAGCCCTGAAGCCGTGTCTGAACCGGGAACTTCAGAGCACAGACTTTCAGGTTCAGTTTCATTTTGAAATGTCTGTAATGAAACATTTTGATATTTAAAATTATTATAATTTCCTTTCCTTTCCATGGGAAATTTCAAATATGTCACTATTTTCCACTGAAATAGAACTTCTTCATCCCCCACACAAATGTTGCAGGAATTTTCCCAAATTTCCAAATTCTAGGATTACCCATAAAGCAGATGCGCTGACTTTCAACTCTTTCTGGTGCCATTACTCCACAGTCTTTTTTCCAATTATGATTACATTTTAAAGAAAGAGTATAATCTCTTGCCAAAAAAAATGAGCTTCTTTTAGGTTCCAAGTCTGGAGAAAGGTTCCCTTTTGTTCCTACTAAAGAGATATGTTGCCTGGTGCTGACTGGGAGCAGAGACACTCCTGCATTCCCAGCCCTGACACTAACTGCCCCTGTGGCCCCAGGCTAATCGCTTAAATGCTCTGGCTCGGTCTCCCCATTGGTAAAACAGAGATAATGATACTTACCATCTTCAGAGGGGTGTTGCAGAGAAATAATTAGTTTGTGTCTGTAAAGCACTTTGAAGATAAAAAGCACAATACAATTGATAATAATTATTGCTACGCAGACTGGTTCTCCCCTCCCTAACAAGTTATTGGTGCAGAAAGGTAAGGAAAGCCCTGAATTGAACTAAGTGTCTCTCCTGGTAAAGCTCCAATTTCAGCAAAAATGTATCTAAGCCAAAACCATAAGCCAGCCACCCCAAAATTTTGTAACTGTCAAATCCGGTTTAGTGACCTTAGTTCTAACTTGCCAAAGTCAGATGTATCACTGCTTGGAAAAGAGATTTGTTTTTCACTGCCTCTTTTTCTCTAGTCTCAGTTTTTCTCTCAGTTTTTAATAGCATTTTGTGCCTTCAAAAGCTTCCATCAGTCCCTGATACCTCTGCCTTTCCTGGCATGGGGCAGCAGCTTATTATACACTAGTTTGTTACAGCCTTCACTTCAAAGGTCTCCAGTTCAAAGGGTCCTAGAAGTGTTGAACAGGTCAGCACTTTAATGCTGATCCACACATCTTTAGAGGGCAGTAACATCACCACAGTTTTGTTCCTGGGGGAAACAGAGAATAACTGGTTTGTAGAGTTCCCTTTGGCCTTAAAGCTGGCCACAGAATTGGATGCTCCTGGTGGCAAAGATCAAGCGTCACGGAACCCTGTAGTGGATGAGCATGTAGGGCTGTGATGTAGTGAATGAGTGAAAATGTGTCTTTATGAGTCACTGACTTGTTCTTAATGGGAGCTGCAGAGGGGCAGAGGAAGGAAAAAGGAACAGGGGAGTAAAGGAGGAAAAAGTATCAGAAAAGATAAATTAATCTAAACTAATTCTTTCTGTACACTTTTCTTTTTTAAGGCAAGTGATAGAGAGATGGCGTGCCTAAAGATTGCTGCAACCAGACCAGATCAAATACTGCCCCAAATATACTTCAAGCACAACCTGAATCAGATCCTCAGGTGCAGTGCTGGAAAGAAACAAAACAACCATAGATATGGAATATTGGCTAAAATATTTTTCATTTCCACATAGACTTGAACTTCCTGTACAGAGGGTCAAAGTCTTCTGCAAAAGGCCCTTCTTGCTGCATTATGGCCCAAGAGGAAGCAAGAAAAAGCAGAAACTATCCTGTTCTGCTGAGATCCTGAAGACCACTTTCCAAACAGACTGTTTGAAGAAGTAACATTTGAGTCACTGGGCATATCTTTAGGCTGAATCCAAATATTGCAACTAAATGCCAAGTCTTCCTTTCTGATATCAGCCACGGTGGGAGAAGCCATTTTTTCACTGGGTATATTCATTGTATTTTAAATTTATCTGAATCAGACATGGTATCCAGCCCTGGAAGAGCTTGGCTCTTACCAGCTTTATATGTATATATAAATCCACCGGGTTTAATCAAACGCAACATGAATGAAGGCAAAATTTGCCCTACAGTATCTAGTTGGGAAATTAGCAGATTGCT